>CAIGRM010223849.1:0-15836 GCA_903798335.1 Fraxinus albicans
CTTCATGGTTGGGAATGATGGTATGTAGTTTTACTATAATTAACTCTTTAGTGATAACATGCCAACGAATTTAATGGCATTTTAAGGTGATGCCACTGATGAAAACCTTTACATTTTTAAAAATTCTAAATATCGACCTGCTACATATACCTCAATGCACATTTAGGTATGTTTTGTCAGAAATGCATTTGTTTGCTTAGTGCGTTGATGCCCATTTGTGCTCTTTTTGCAGCCAATTACTTTTGCCCTGGTATATGTTGGGACAACTCTGAAGGATCTCTCTGACGTAACACATGGATGGGGTGAATTTTCAAAAACCCGTTGGGTAAGAGCCTTGTAGTGTAGTTTTGTTTGGTTTTAGTTAGATGATCTCATTCTGTTGTTTGTCCTTTCATGTTTAAAATATTGGTTGGAATGTAGGTGTGTAATTCTTGTGAAACTAAAAATGATAAAATAATAAATTGGATTCTTGAGGAGTATATAATTATATTGGATTTTGTTGAATTTCAAATTTTAGTTGAGCTTTTAGAAGTTATAAAGATTTCAGACTCTGATGATGATGAATATTGTCACTTAATGAAAATGTGATGATAGTGGCTTTATACACAATTCAAGTTCATTGTTGTAGCCTGAATTATGGTCATCATGTTTGGCTAATTGTGATCCCCAATTCCATCTTTCATGTCGCTGAAACGATTAAAAGCCTCTCTCTGTTTTAACGGACCTGTGTTTTTACAAAATTAATGTAGTTTGACATTAGTCTTTTTTTTTTTTTTAATGCAGGCACTGGTTGTGTTGGGCCTTGTGACTTCTGGTAAGTTTCAAATGCATATTCATAGACCCCATTTATTATCACATATTTGGAGAAATTCCCTGCAATAATAATTAATTGAGGAGTTAGACCAATACGACTTTCTTTATTATTGAAAATTGTTTAGCTTGAACAGCGTATATCGAAGACTGCACTATTATAAACAAAATTACTTTTATAAGGGGGTTATTTGGTCTAATCTAGAGTTTTAGTGAAGAAAACTTCTATATCTTACGACATTTGGATAACAAAATACCACAAGAACTTAATTTTGTATAAATTTAAATTGAGGCAATATATTTAAATCCCAAATGAAGACACCTGTGTAATAATGCACCAGTTCAGTTGCAGCAGAAGTGCTTAATGATAGTGTAACTCAATTTCTTGATTTTCAGTTTGATATGTAGTTTTGAAAAAGGTTGCTGAAGAATATTTTCATTTGGCATTTTGAAAAATCTCCTTAAGAATAATGATTCTTGCTTATGTACGGGATAAGGCTCAGTTGAGTTGTCGGGCTCTGCAACGTTAACTTCTAGTAGTTACATTGGTTTGCTGTTTCTATTCATTGAATTATTGTTTTCTTTTCCTCTGCAGTCATATAATATTTGTACTTTAATGTAACTTAAGACACTCAGTTTTCATTGGGTTTTCTTGCAGTGGTATTAATAATTTGTGTTACTAGAGTTGCAAAAGCTGCTTTAGAGAAAGCGTTGGCTGAAAACGAGGATGATGACTACGATATCGCATCATCACAATTACCAATTCTGGCCGACTCTGCTGTAAATCTCCATGACCCGCTTATAATTAAAATTGATACCCCTCAAGATCATCATGTAATATAGTTTACATACTCCAGAAAGTCTTGCTCCTAAATGTTATATCATTTATACTAATCATCTGCTTGATGATGCTTTAACATTATTCTTCATATGTAGAGTCAGTATATATATGTTTTTACATTAGGTGGTTTTAACAGAAATAGCTTTTTTCTTCTGAAAGCTTACTTTACATAATTATACTTTCTGGCTAATGACAATTAGAGAAAATGAATATAATTGCTATTGGTTATGCTACTTTTTCTTGGCATATTTCTTGTCATCAGTTTCTGCATTTTGATACTCCTGTGCTTTCCGTCTTGCAAGGAGAAAAGACTGATTTAGAGAACTTGACGAGGAATCATGCTATATAGTGTTCGAATAATTGACATAATGGTTGACATAATGTCACGTGACACTCTATCATTAGGTTGTTTAAAACACGGTTATCTTTTCCATCAATTCACCTCTCGTCATCTAGGATTTTGGCAACACTATTTTTCTGACAAAGTGGTTTAACCCATTTGATTAACCGGCCAGTAGGGTCGAGAACTAGTTTTTGACTTATCAACTTTTTATCTTTTCTGGGTCAACATTCTGGATGGATCACTGTATATCAATCCTATCTTGATGATTGCAGTACAACCAACTGCTGTGTGGTTACTCATTGATGCCCTACCAAATGGAAGATGAGTTTGGACCACCATGAACAAGCGCAGTCTGCTGCTTAAATTCTGCCCAAAAGGGGGAAAAAAATACTTTTAACTGAAACTTGAAAGAAAAGCAAAAAGCACAATAATTAAACATGAAGCAACATGCATATCATGAATTGACTGGGTGGTGGGCACTACTTTTCCCTTGTTTAACGAACATATAAAATTGCTTCAAAAGTGCGTCGCGTACAGAAGCACAGTCCACAGAAATGCAACAGAACACTCACACGTGGTGGGGCCCACTCATTTTATTTATTTTTTTAAATACATAGTGGACCCACTGATTGTCTCGTGAAATTCTGTGGATTTTTTTCTGTACAGATGGAATTTCTGAAATTGCTTTGCGTATATTTCCATTTACCACATTTTATGTAACTGTTATTGACTTCTACGTTACTCGTGAAATATCTGTTTTGTACGTTTATAAACAAATTGGATACTCTCTCTTTACAAGTATGTGTTAAGGAAGAGTTTTCACTTTTATCTATATGATATTAACAATCGGTATAAGAGTATGCACACTCGTAGATTTATAAATATCGAGTACCTTCCCAAATCAGTTTTAAAATGAGTTCTAACCGAAGTATTGCTTAATTGTTATTGAACGTGGAAGTTTCGGGACCCTACCAAAATTCATTGTCTCAAGGACCGCATCAATTATTTATAGTCTCTTAAAATATGTAGTGCAGAAATGATGAGTGATCTTTCACTTAAAGAATGTGTTTTTATACACAATTTGCATCATTAAAGAGTTCATCATTAAAAACATTTTATATCTTTGAGAGAGTGAAAGCCTATTCTTGGAAGGCTCGTGTCCTTCTCACAAGTCATAAGCAACTTTTTCCCGTTCAAAACTTCGCGGTATGAGCCTTGTTTCGGTTATGAAGTGTTTCAATGGATGCCGGGATCATACCCGAGTTTCAGGGCATGGAACAAGGATTTGGAATTTTGGTGATAAACCAATTGAACTTCAGATAAGGGTGGGATCAATATTGAAGAAAGTTCACACATTGAAGCCAGGTTCATCGAAGAGGCTGGATCCAAAGAACATTTACAAGGCTTACATCCCGGGGAGGACTAAGGGTGGCCGCGGTGGTGGAGGTGGTGGTGGTGGAAGAGGAGGAATGAGGAGTTTGCTATATTACTATGATGAAACATGCCATCCTTACATTTGGATACATGACACTCAATGTGATTTTTCTAGGATGGTTAAGCAACAATACATTAGTCTTGAGGACTTGAGGGAATGTTCTGAGATCAGAATTTTCAGAGATCATCAGAGAGGTTCTATATCAGTTCGCAAGAAGTCAAGAACTGAATTCTGCTGAAATACTTCGCCTAGTAGCACGGCGCTTGTAATGCTCTCTCATATTCCTGCTTTCACAATTTAGTATTTTAACATATTTCTGTGAGTATTTGCCATTCAGTTTCTCAGATTTTCGTGTTGTGTTGTGGGATTTGATTATTACATGCTACAAGATAACAATATGTATGTATTCAAGTTGTGAACAATTCTGTCAACCGAAAAAATGGGTTGTAAAATGTATGTACTGCAACTTCTGAATCATCGTTTGCTGAGAACGTTTGTATATTATTATGATTGCTAGATAGACTATCTAAGGTCAGCATATGATGGTAGTAGCCCGACCTTAGGTCCAACTCTTATTGTTCGGGACATTATGAAGGCAATATTGATCGAGTCAGTTGGGCGTCTATCAATGTCGTGAATGCAATGTCGGTTATGCGTTTGACAAGGCTTTTACTTCTTGTAGAAGAATTTTTTCAAAAATAACTTTTGACTTTTCAAAACCTATCAAACAGACTGAACATTCTAAATGACAATGTTATTTCTATTCTTTAATCCTGCAAATGAGTCTTATTCTAAAGAGCCAACAATCTTGCTATAAGATTTATCGTGCTTTTTGAGATCTACCTTTCCAATATGGGATATAAAAACCAATATTTGGTTCCATATTCAATGCAATACCTATAAGGCCTTCAATTTCGGCTAATTCACGTGTACGACTTATGAGATCACCCCAAAGGCACCTCTAGCATATCCCCTCCATTGTCGTGATGGCTATTGGAGTTGTTCACTACATCATCACATCATTCTGATTGCTAAGACAAATGAAAATAAAAAGGTTAGCCCAAGATTTGTCTTGTAGTTATTAATGATTTAGTTGATTTAGCTTTTAAAATAAATGTAGCAATGAACCGAATAGCAAAAAATGATAAATTGATCTCAAATTTTTTGAGAGTAATGCTTAGTTAGTTGTCTTTCTTTAGTCGTACTAACATCCAAGCAGTGGTGGATCTAGAATTTTGATTGAGTACAGGCGTTCGTTGACCGTCAGTCGTAATAAAATATTAAAAATTAAATATAATTATTATTTTACTAAAACTACACATATATAATTTTATTACATATATGGACAATGTTCACCAAATGACATAGTGGTCAGTTTTCCTATAAATCAAAGGACGAACATAGATTTGAATTCTTACAATTGCATTAAAACCACTAAAATGGAATGTATATATATTATCAGAAATGATCTAATGAGCACCGGTGCTCATTAGATCATTTCTGTATATATTATTTGGATTATTATTTATTTAATTAATATGACTTAAATTTCCACAAAAATCTGTAAAAATTCACGAAATTCACAAAAGTCATCACTTAAAAAAATTTATAAAAGTTTTCAAAAGTTGGAATTGAATACACCCCTTAATTGTAAGAATTGATGACCATTATTTCTTTATAAGTAAATTTACATAAAAGTGAAAATTTTAAGTTATCTCCTTGACCTACATATATGTATGTACACACACCTGACTCGAATATCATTGTGCACATTAACAATTTCATGCTTTCAGCCAATTTTCCTCTCACAATATCTATATCTATATCTATATCTGTGTCCACACAGCAGTAGCTTCCTTTGAACGACAAACAAACCGAAGCATCAAGAACAAATCCCACGCTTCCGATCATGTAAAAACACCCCATAAAGATCCGATCCATTTTGAATTCAATCTAATTTTCTGCCATTAATTGAGGTTTCTTTACGATTAAATTTGTGGGCGTTTTGCAATAATGACAAGGAGGTGCTCGCATTGCAGTCACAACGGGCATAATTCTCGGACGTGCCCGAATCGAGGGGTGAAGCTTTTTGGGGTCCGATTGACAGATGGGTCCATCCGGAAGAGTGCAAGTATGGGTAACTTGACCCATTATATGGGTGGTGGTGGTAGTGGAAGTGGGACCCCTTTAAACGGCGTCGCTCATGATTCCCCGGCCGACACGCCCGACCACCCTTCATCTGGTTCCGGTGTCGCCGATGGATATGCCTCAGAGGACTTTGTTGCCGGGTCGTCTTCCAGCCGCGAGAGGAAGAAAGGTTTAGAATTTTAATAAATTTTTAATTCTTTTCTTTTCGTGTATGATTGCGTTTAGCTATAGAGATTTTTGATTTGTAATATATTTGATGTTTGTCGATTGAAGTTTGGATCTAAGGAATTTTGGTTCCATTGGAAATTTTGCGAATACAATTTTTAGCCCAAAAAGAAAAGGATAAGTGCTCAGATATGCGATTTTTCTGTTCCTCTCTCTCTGCGTGTCGGCTCATATACAGAAATTGCTGCAGGGTAATATGAATGCCTTTTCAATTATCTACATGCATACAAAATGATGTGTGTGGGCGTGTATCTCTCTGTCCGCTCAAAGATCGTGTGTTTTGTTCATACATGTCTTTTAAAAGTTTGTTGGAATGTTTGAAGTGATTGGTTCTGTTGATATTCTACCGAAGAATTAAAGCAAGAAAGAGGGTGGTTTTATTTTTGTAAAATCCTGTTGATTTGACCTTCTCTTGAGTTAATTGCAGACGGGAAGAAATCTCAAAATAATAAAAAAATTGGGCTTTTATAAGCTCGTATAGACTCAAAGAAATGTAATGAAGATCATGCTGCTGTTATAATGGTTATATCTCTATTTTTTTATTTTTATTTAAATGACGGAGACCTATGAACAGGGACCATTCCTGTCGAGGCCAAATTGCATAGATGAACTCTTAAGACAAAATGAGATAGTTGCTCCTTGACATCAGGCAGAGTCCCTTTTTCTTTAGGGGGGTTACGGGCGAAAACCAAACGAGAAAACTGATCACTCCTTTGGTTGGTTTGCATCTTGTAACCTACAACTAGATTTAGTTCTCTGTAATGTGAAGATAAATCTAGTATTAACAGAGACACTCGGTTGCAGTCACAATTTTTTGAATGAATTGGTTAAAATTTCTGTGCTGTTTGGTTTCTTGGAGTTTTTGTTATTACTAAGCAGCCATCTTTTCAATGCAGTTGGCCATGTGATTCTTCTGTTATATCCATTATTTTTATTATCTTAATAATTATTTTCTAGGTTTTATTGAATTGATAAGTACATAACTTGAGTTCATCTCAATAACTGGTCATGTTTTTCACCTTGTGAGAAGTTATTTTGGTTCTTAAGACTTGAAATATCAAGAAAACTCAGATGGCATGTTTGGCAAGAAGGATTGGATGGTACTTGATAGGATTAAGGAACAAAAAGAAGTCTGTTGATTGTATTGAAACTTAGCAACAGCTATATAGTTTCCCCCACCAAAAAAATGCAGATTCAGTGCACATGGTTGAAACTTCTGTTTATCAATTATTGTCACCTGTGGGGGTGCCAAAGTTTCAATAGATTGCCTGATTTTGACTGACCATCTTTTTGAACATTGGCGGTGTATCTGTCATTATACACACTTGTAAACTCTCTTCGTGCATACTTCTTCTCGGAGTTCTCGTGTTATCTGTTACGTATGTTTTTATGTTTGAAACAGTCGTTTGTTTGATTTTCAGGTGTTCCATGGACTGAAGAAGAGCATAGGATGTTTCTGCTTGGTTTGCAAAGGCTTGGTAAAGGTGACTGGCGCGGAATTGCTCGTAGTTATGTAATAACCAGAACACCTACTCAGGTGGCTAGCCATGCCCAAAAATACTTTATCAGGCAAAGCAATATATCCAGGAGAAGAAGACGTTCCAGCCTCTTTGACATTGTGGCAGATGAAGTAAGCATTCCTTTTTTAACTTTTATGTATAAAAGGAGGATGATACCAATACATGGTAAGGAGGATGGATAGTATTGGACCATACTAAGAAGAATGATAAGCCCATATTTATTTGTTATATATTATGTCCTGCATACCAGATATGTTACCAGAGAAAAAAGTCATGGCGTTGATATTGCCAAAGATGCGTCTTATTTTATTTATTTATTTATTTTTGTGGTGAAGCTCACTAAAATGATTTTGCTTAACATGATATGCAACGTGAATGCTAGATTATTGGCATATTCCTATTGATCAATGGCTGCAAGAGCTTCAATACAAGTTTATTGATTTGTTGAAATAAAATATTTTGGACTGAACTAAAATATATTCTTGAGAAATTGCATTGAATATCACAATGAAATTGTGTATTTATGTGATCGTTTGGAGGATTAACTAGTTCTATTTTCTTGTGATAATTTTACAGGCAGCAGACAATCCTGTGGTATCAAGAGATTTTTTCACTGTAGACCCTCCACAAGCCGAGGCACAAAGCAGCACCGCATTTCCTCCTCTTCCTGTGGACGAAGAATGTGAATCAATGGAATCTGCAAACTCCAATGAGGGCGAGACCTTGCTTCCTAAACCCGAGGGCACCCAATACCCATATCCTGCTGTATATCCTGCTTATGTTGCTCCGTTCTTTCCATTGTCCATCCCATTCTGGCCAGGGTACAATACAGAGCCTGTTAAAGAAGAAACCCATGAAGTGCTCAAGCCAACAGCTGTCCATTCGAAGAATCCAATTAACGTTGACGAGCTTGTTGGCATGTCGAAATTAAGCTTAGGGGAATCCATTGGCGATTCAGGGCCGTCTTCTCTCTCTCTAAAACTTGGCGAAGGCTCTACGAGGCCATCCGCTTTCCATGCTAACCCGGGATCTGGCAGTTCAGGTATAAGATCTAGCCACAGCCCAATTCGGGCTGTGTAGAGAATATTTACTGGTGATGTAGGTTCATTCTGTGCCCATGAACTCTCGCCACCATTTGTTAATAGAAGACAATGGCGTTTATTATGGCTTGGGTAAGTTGTAGTTTTATCTATTAGGTTTTAATAAGTTTATGTTGGAGAATGAATGACTCATCATAATTACATCAAATCCTATATAATTTGAATCTTTCTTAACATTTGCACAAGTGAAAATGCACTTTGGTAGCTTTATTTTATTTTTTGTCATTTTCATTCATTTGACTTTTGAGATTCTACTTCGTCGATGATAAAATTTACTTATAATTTTTCTGTTCTCCAATCATTTATCCTTTTATGTGGGAGGGTGGGAGGGAGATGCCATTTAGGAAATTCTCCACACTTTCATCTTGATTACTAGGATGGTAATGGTATCAGCAACACTATTAACAAACTTTTCAAATCTCCAACCAGTTTAAATAGGGTTAATTAGAACATAACGTTTCAATCTTTTATTGTTATTGTAGAAAACGTTCATACATTTCATTTATTGGCATTTTCACTTTTTATTGCACAAAATATCATTTTCACTCATTTTTTCAATTAAAAAATGACAAATATACCCCTTTATTTAAATAAAATAAAAAAGAAAAAGAAAAAAATTAATTGCAATCACAATCCCAATTTTTAAAAAAATGGTAAATAAGTCATAAATAAATTATTAAAAAGGTAATTAGTACATAATGTTCATATCTTTAACCGTTGTTGTGAAAAAATCAATACCTTTTTTTGGCTTTTTCATCCTTAATTACACATTTGATTGTGCAAACCATCATTTCCATACATTTTCATCTAATTTTTCAATAAAGAATTGTGAAATGATGAATATATCATCCTATTTAACTAAAAATATATTTTTTTAATTTCTAATTCTTCAATAATTTATTTAAGACTCGTCCGCATTTTTAATTTTTTTAATTTTTAAATGAATTTAATTGAGACTCGTTTGCACTTTTTTTAAAAAATTATTTTTTTAATAATTTATTGAGAACTTGATTGCACTTTTTAAAAAAAATTGGGATTATGATTGCAATTAATTCTTTAGCTTTTTATTTAAATAGGATGTTATATTTGTTATTTCACAGTTTTTTATTGAGAAATTTGATGAAAATGGATAGAAATTGTGGTTTGCGCAACTAATGGTGAAAATGCCAAAAAAATGAAAGGTATTAACATTTTTCGCAATAAACGGTGAAAGATATGGACATTATGTACTAATTATCCTTTTAATAATTTATTTGTGACTTATTTGTGTTTTTTAAAAAAATTGAGACTGTGGTTGTAATTAATTTTTTTCTTTTTCTTTTTATTTTATTTAAACAGAGGAGTATATTCATCATTTCATAATTTTTAATTGAGAAAATAAGTGAAAAATACTTTTTGCGCAATGAAAGGTGGAAATAGGGGTGAAAATGTCAAAAATGAAAGATAAAGACGTTTTTCACAACAACAATAAAATGCGAAGACGTTATGTGCTAATTATCCGTTTAAATAAATCAAATTTTGAAGATTCAAAAGGGACACGAAAATCAAATTAAAATAAGATTTTTGGTAAATTTTGATAAAAGTTGATAAAATGTATGATTAAAAAGTTTTGGGTATTTATGAAATGTTTGGTTAAAACTAATTATTAACTTTAACTTAAGATTTTAATTAATTTTAATTCAAATCAAACAAGTCTAAATAAAGTTTGGTTAAAATTAATTATTAACTTTGATTTAAAATTTTCATTAATTTTAATTCAAATCAAATAAGGTTTGTGAAGAATCGCATGCGCAGTAATGCAAAAGTCATCATTATATAAAACTTGCAAAAAAACTCAATCCTCATAAAGTGAGTGTAAGAGAGAAACATGTGGTTATACGATTGTTTTACAATTATAAGCTTTTCAATAGAAAACGAAGTTACATTTTTTTTTTGGTTATAATTTGATACGAGAAAATCATATTGTTCTAAAAATCTAGGACATTAGTGTTTACGCACTTATTCATTCTTTTAAACGTGATAAATTATGTTTAATTGAGTGGATGTCTATCTAATTTAGTGTAATCACTTTAATTTTCCTGAACTTTGATGCAATTGGTTCGAAAAAGAGGTGAGATTGAGCTAATTTGAAGTTGATTCAGAGCAATTAAAGATTAATTAAGTTGCACGGGAGTGATAAGAAGTAAGAAGAGAGTATCAGAAGAAAATTACAACTTCGTGAAATTTAATTTTTAAAAAGTTTGAGGACTAAATTTTGCAAACTTGAGACATACTAAATTTAAAAGATAGATAGATGGGGTAAACTAATGAGCTCAAAGTTTCGGGACCAATCTGGAAGATTTTGGAAGTTTCGCAATCAAAACTGAAGTTTATGATGAAAAATGACCAAAGTTGAACACAAAAAGTTGACTTTGGGACCAACTTGAAGAATTTGGAAGAAAAAAGATAAAACCTTGCGATCGCTAAGTTTGAACCCAATGATAGCAAGCGAGGTGAAGAACGTTGAAACAACATGTTTTGGGTTTGAACCATGCGATCGAATTCTTATGTGAGACAGAATCATATTTTCTAGACTTCTGTTTGAGAAGATGATTGGACCCAGATTTTATCCTAACCTTGAGACTATAACAAGGAATTCAAGAGATGAGAAGCTTTGGTTCACAAATACGTAATCGTACAAAGATTCAATGCCTTTGCTCGAATTTTGGAAGAGGAAACGTAGAATACAAGAAGATTATTCAAGAATTGTTTAAAAGATTCAAGAATTATTTTCCGTTTTCTTTCTACAATTGAAATTTGGGTGGTGTATTATTATTTCAAATCGTATTTGTGTAATTTTATGATGCTCTGCTAATTATCTAAACACTAGGATGAAGATGAATCCTATATTTTGAAGTTTTAAGTCTAGAAATGATTGTGATTTTCCATTTGGAAATGATTCATAACCAAGAGTTTTGTCTTATCGAAATTGAACAGAATTTTGTATTATTATTCAATAACGTATCTTCTCTTCAATATAAAATTGAACAGAATTTTGTCTTATCGAAATTAGATATGAAAGGTAGATAATTAATTTCTTCTTATTGGAAGAATCAAATCAATGAATTTGATCGAGGCAACAATAGAACTCTCTGACGATTATGCCTCGCACGAGTGTTAACAATTTTCGACATTTGTCTTTCAAAATGCAACGATCGCATCTTGTAATAGCATTACTCCAAATAACGAAGACCAACGAACTCGAAACGAGGTTTTTCTCTCTATCATAAGATTCATAACCACAATACTAATGCAAGAAATGCCCTGAATTTGATTTGATATGATCAATGCATATGCTATGGAATGATTTTACAACAATCATCGGGTCCAATTTATAGAAGGTGAGGGGTTGTCGTTGGAGAGACACGTCCCAAAACCCAGCATCTTTCATCAAGGGTTGCAACCCTTCAGGCCGCTCGCCTACCATTGGAACGCTGCTCGAGCGCCCAAAGCAGAGGGTCCCGACGCTCGCTTGAAACTAGATTGATGCTAGTGGCGCCTACATATGCTGAAATTTCGATTTTCCTTCTAAATTTGGACAATAATTTCTCATTCATCTAAATTTGGTTTTAAGATTCCAAATATACTACAATCATCTACTCGATGAGCAGAACTAGTTAGTCTACTCACTTACGTGATTTGACTATCGAAACCTATCCGAATACTTGATCGAAGTTGACACAAAATCAACTTTTCAATGATTTTTACACGACGAAATTCCAACAAACTCTTTATAAAGTCGTGACCTTTGAATGACTGACCACGTCCAAATACTATAAAATTGAGCTTTTCTCTTTGCGTTCATGAAATTTCCCTTCTAAAACTCTTCATATATTACTCTTTGGTTTGAAATTTGATTTGCAAATCAGAAGTATCTTCGTCAATTCCTTTGTGATGATGAAAATTCCTTCTATTTTAGAAGGCAATTGCTCGAAAACTTTCGACACTAGAGGAGCAAAATTATTTTAAGAAAAAAGATCATAAATTCGATATACTCATGTTATTTTAAAATTACTTACGGGGTAATGTAGATTTAATTTTATTTTGCTTATTGATATAATTGCCATGCATTTGTGTATCTAAAATCCTTGTATTTACTAAAATTTATAAGATTGAGTTTGTGTATAAACTATATATGTATTTGCACGAGACTTTTATAGTAGACGTGGCCCCTATCCCCGTGAATTTGGTTTTTCTTCAGTTTTCTCTTTAGGGTCCTGAAAAATAGGTGGAAAGAAAATAAATTTCAGATAAAGTAATTGTCTAGAACTGTTTTTTGGCAAGAAATTGTTAATTAAATGTGTTTGATTGAAATAATTTTCCATCCAGAAAATTTTAAAATTTTGGATATTTTTGTGTTCGTTTGACTTTGTTTCACATGAAAATTATTCATTAAAGTGATAATTTTTTCCACAATTGGTTATAAAATCTATTTTCATTGCCAAAAAGTAAAAAAGCAAAAAAAAAAATATTTCCTAGAAAATCATTTTTTCATCAAAGTTTAGTGTTCGTTTGACTTTATTTTACATGAAAATTGTCCATTAAAGTGAAATATTTTTTACAATTGGTTATGAAATTTGTTTCCATTCCAAAAAAAAAAAAAAAAAAGGTCGAATCAGATTTTCCACCAAAATCTAATTCCTCCAAATCCAAGAAATAGTGCAAGTGTAAAGCTTTTTAGGAAAATGTTTTCCAAAGCAAATTTATGGTATCAAACAGGCAAAAGTTGGAAAATGGAATTCAAATTCCATTTTCCATGGAAAATTTGTGTTTTCAAACAGAGCCTTAGAGAAAATTAAAATCCCCATCTATTTATTTTTTTGATTACTTGATTAAATTTTTTTTTTCGTCAGAATAGTAACATTGTGCGATCTTTGCTATTAGCTTCCAACAAAACATTAACCTGAAGTAAAACTAAATTTATATTATGTTCCACGATAGTGTCTTTTACTCCCCGCCTCCGAGGCCACGTGGGCAGATAGCCAACAAGGAAGTCAAAAGATGGCCAATGGTCAAACACATGAAGGATGCGAAAAAGGCCGAGAAATAGTGTCATCTAACAAAACATTAACTTGACATCTGTTGATTCACTTTTGGGGGGTCAATAGTATCATCTAACATCAGCGACATTTTAAGTGTTAGTGAACTCCACTAATTCATTGTCTAATAAATTAGTGAGGTCCACTGATATTTAGATTTGTGCTAAGCATCAGTAATGATACATAAAATTATTCTATATATATTAGTGACAATATTAAAACTCGACTGTCATTAGAATTTAGAACTAAATGAAATCTTTTAAGTCAAAGAAATAAATATTTGTGAATAAAATGGAATCCATGTGCCTAACCATTGCCACTAAAACAAATATTACAATGAATTAATTGTTGCAATCTCTAGGTTAATCTTTGATAAACGTTTAATAGATTTTGATAAAAATTTTAAAATGTATTGTTGATTTTGATCTAATTTTTTAAGCTATCACAAACAAACGTTAAAAATTTTAATTATATTTTCAAATATAATTTTTAAATGTTACATTTACATTTAATCACATGCATAATTGATGAATATGAAGTCTGATCCAATTTGGTGCATTGAATCAAATTCGTACAAGTAAACAAACCCAACTGTCACATTAAATTTCCTCCAATAAAATATCAATACTTGAAAGTTTAGTAAAATAGTTTAATAATTATGACCGTAATGTTGGTACAAATATTAATAAACTTTTCAATCTCCAATAAGTTTACCTAACCTTAAAGAAAACAGTGTGGTCCACATCTTACAATTTATTGATACAAAGAACAATATAAATAAGGATTATGCCATGCGCACATGACAGTTCTGTAGCGGCGGGCCCCACTCCATTGTATTAAAAAAAAAAATGCGGCCCCCCAACCCACTCATGTGTGTAACCTGGCAGGAGTCTGTGAAGCAGGCCATGTACTTGTAGCATAGTCCAAATAAATATCCTAAGTTTAAGAAGTGATGATAAGAATAATTCCATCTAACCCTAATAATGTTCAAGTGATAAATCAAAAGGAGCTCTCGATCTTCTAAAGTTATTTTTGGATATATTTAACTAATTTTATAAAAAAATACCTTTAAAATTAATTTCTAAACACTAATTAAAATAGCTATCAATCTGATCCTGATGTCTAGCCGAACAAATCATCTGATTATTGGGTCAATGTTTCAATCGATGGGACAACGGTTCAACTGTTGGGTCATTGTTGAATCAAATTTAGTTAAAAACTAATTTTTAGAACTGATCGATAGCATTTTGTTAAAATTGAATATGTATATTTCAAAAACATTTATTACAAAAATTATGTAATTGTTATAGTGGTCAAGGTACTCATATTTCCCACAAGAAGCACGGGTTTGAATCTTTCCAAGCGAAACTATGAGGTTAAATTTTACTATGGACCAATTTGGTAACAACTAATTTAGATTGAATTGGATTCCATTTTAACTCGCAGGGTTCGGATGATTATGGACCGATATGATCAGTTCTTGATGAAGTCCTTTGACAATAGACCAATTAATGCCAACCGGACCGACCACTGTCTGATTCGCCGATGTTTGGGCTGGAACGTTCAGTCCGATTTTAATAACTATGCTAATTAAGATACTTTTCAAGAAATTCATCTACAAAAAGTAAAAACAAAATTAAATTCATGTCAAAACGAACCCATAATAAGTTCAATTAGATGAGTTATATGCATTACACTTAATGACGCATTTGACCTAAATTGAATTGAGACTACACATACTAGCACCCATAAAGGCGGGAATGGATCCACTACATTATGTAAGTAGAATACATTTTCATTTACAGTATAATATAGTAGTGTGATAAGTGTCAACTAGACTCGTGTTAAGCATTACAGTGAAAATGGATCTCACAACTTTATTGTTCAATAAAATACAATTTTTTCACTAGACCATAAAGTAATATATCTATTCCATACTAGGCTTGTGTTAGAATGGATAGCGAAATTTAATGATTAGACTTGTCCTAAGATCCAATTTTTGAAAATATACAAACAACGTAAAGTGATTGAACAATATTGATTACATAGTCGAATGACATATTACAGCACAAATTGAGTTTCATGTTGTGGTCTGAAATCATTTTATGCCCAGAATCGATGGATGATTTAGTCTGCCCGATTTACCCTTCCTAGTCACATCTAGCGTGTACAAAAGAATGACTACATGGAAAATGTCGAGGGCATTTATGGAAATTCAAACCAAAAAAATGTATATGTCAATATATACACACACACATAAATGATCACACTGCAATTTAGTTGAAACTAGACACTAAACCCACGTGTTGTGTTATAGGCTTATTAGCACAAAACGT
>CAIGRM010223881.1:0-15558 GCA_903798335.1 Fraxinus albicans
TAACAAGACAGAAATGATCTAATGAGCACCGGTGCTCATCTTATTCTAAGCACCAATGAGTTGGCACATTAATTCATTGGTGGATTGGAACTCACAAAATCTTTATCCACCAATGAATTAATGTGCCAACTCATCGGTGCTTAGAATAAGATGAGCACCGGTGCTCATTAGATCATTTCTGTATATATATATTCTCCAAAGCCAGCCACGTGTATGTATATATAATTGATTTTAGAGCTTGTTTCGTTTGCAATTTTTGGCTTCAGTTTTCTCCTCTCCTCATCTTCATTGCCGTCTATATATAATATGATTTATATATATATATATATATATATATATATATATATAACCTAATTTTTTAATCCAACAAAAGTCCATCCATATTCAGGCCAATTAATTAATGTTTGCTTTTAAAATCCTCAATTCTTTCATATAATACAAGTTAGTCCTTGTACTTCGGATTTTACCATTTTTACCACATTTTTGCTTCCTTCCTTAAATTCATTTTCTATTCAAAGAATTTCACCTATTAAACATAAATGCAACAATTTAGAATATATTTTGTCAAAAGAACTATCAAATATCGTTATTTTAGGTCCTGAATAAGTGTAAAAAATTAGACTTATCAAGAGTCTCAGAGGAACGGTCAAATAATAATGAATATAAGGTAATTTCTTCGTGTAACATTCTTTTTTCTCTACCCAGTCATCTAATCCAATAATATGTGATTGCAAATTTTCATAAAAGCTCGTTTAAATCTTACTTCAAAATTGATGTGGTCAAATTTAAAAGGTTAATTATATCAATTGTCATTGAAGTTTTGAGCAATTACGTTAATGATTATTGAAATTATTTAATAACAGTAGTAGTCACTAAAGTTTCTAATTGTTACACTAATAATCACTTGGTAAAAAAAATTACGTTAAATCATACTTGACACCGTAAGTGCCAATGTGTCGTCAAATAGTGTTACTTATGTTTGGCAAAAAAAATGTTGTTAAAAAATGTGGATGTACTATATGATTTGTACCAAAAAAATCTGACCAAAAGTTAAGTCTCGTTATGCTTTCTCATTTAAACTTCTTTAATTACCAATTCTTAACTCTCTAATCTTGTTGGTTTGATGTAATAAGTAATGTCGTTTGGTGATACTTAATAGTGCTATGGAGACTTAATAATGATTTTTGAATGAGTGGTCATTAGAATGTAGCGGTTAGAAACTTGAGTGATTATTATTAAGAAAAATTAACTTTAATGGCCATTAGTATAATTACTTAAAATTGTGGTGATTATTGACGTAATTAACCCAATTTGAAAACTTGTGCGAGGTTCCAATTCGATTTGTCGAAGCATTTATGGATTAAAATTAAATGAAAAATATGATGGTATTGATTTTTTGAGGAACGTCTTAGAGCCCTTCAAACTAAGGGAATTAACATAGGAACTCAAAATCCCGACGAGATAACAAAGTTTAATTTGACTCAAGTAGTTCTAGTAAATCCCTCAATGTAACTTTTTCGGATAAAATATTAGTAATGATGTGGAACAAATCCAATGAAAATCATGTCATAATTTCTTCATATATTCAAATGAACCATGCTAGAGTTACAGCTTTGGTTCACAGTTTTTTTCACAGCCCCCTCACATGGATTGTGGGCCCCACCCCCATGTGAGGGGGCTATGAAAAAAACTGTCAACCAAGGCTGTACATTCAGTTTTATTGATATTCAAATAGACATGCATGAAGAGGTGATGTCACTTTGATTAATGTGATGTTTAGTCCACGAAACTCATCGTCTTAATCCCACTAATCAAAATTAGACATGCTTAATGGTGATATCATTTTGATTAATTTTATATCTGTAGACTTCTTGGAGCACTCTCTTTAGGGTTAGAAGTGGTGATCTCAGCAAGTAGGACCCAAAAATAGTTTAATTGTCTCAGTTATTTCCAAATCTCAAAACACTGACAATTTCAAATTCACAAAGTTGAGCAGTCAAAAAGAGAGAAATAAGACCTAAACGTGGTTGATTTTTGAACAATTTAATATGTAACTCCACTACATGGAAGAGGGTGCATGACAAGATCATGTTATAATCCTTTGGACCTCCCATGGAGGTGTCCATCCGGCGGAGCCCAAACTCTCTATAACCTAATATGTTCGGAAAGTATTTATAAACGGTTCAAATTATAAATATATAGAAATTGAGTATGAATACGTAACTTTTGTAGATTCTATGAAATGTGTAAATAACAAGTAATTTGATCGATTATAAAAAGTTTATCAACATCAGCCAAACATGGACAGTTCTCAAAGTATTTCAACACGAGTATTGCTTTCTCGGCCTATTAAAGATCTGTCGTTTTATTATTGGGCAATTTACACAAATATGGAGAAAATTTGTGTTGAATTGAAAAATATTGGTTTTTGTTAAATTTTGCAAAAGTACAACTTCGACTAGTTCTTATAAGATAAGTTGGGACAATTCTATCATTTAACTGTTTAATAAATAATCAATTTTTGCACCCAATTATCTGCTGCCAATACTGCATCTGTCAAGTAGGTGGACAATTTTTTCTGTTAAAGTAGGTTAATTCTTATTTTTTTGACAAATATAGTGTTTATATTTTTTGACGAGTATGTAATTTGAAAACTTTATAATGATAGTAATTTACACTATTAACCCTATTACAGATTTTAAACTAAACATCATAGAAGTATGGTTATTGCGATTTTGCATCCACACAATCATAGACTTGATAAGAGATCCATTTTGGCCTCAATAAACTGTAATAAATCAATTGCAAAATCCCTTGAACGGCATAAATTTAGAATTGATGCCAACCTAACAAATTTTTTATAAAGCTAAATAACATTAAATAATGTACCAATCTAACAGCCTCTGCTAGTGTGCATCAGTCTAACACCCGTTTCTTGTGTTTCCACCACCATGGCCGGCCAAGCCGGCGCCGATGAAGCATTATACAGAAATCCAGGTCCAAGAGAGCTGGTTCATGATTTGGACTCTATTAATTATCATTCATGCTACAAGTACTGGCGCGGCATCATTGGAAAATGGGAAAAAAATGAAAAAAAAAAACAATCCAATCACATTTTGCCACGTCAGCATCGATACACATTCTGTCAAATTTTTCCTATGAAAAATTCTAGTTGTACAGCCTTTTTGTACAACCAATTACACAGCCCACGCACATGTGTGTGGGCTGTGTAAATTGCTGTACAAAAAGGCTGTACACATAGCAAAGTTCTTTTCCTATACCCGTGGCTTTATTGATTAATTATTTACCACTGCAAAAAAGTGCCCCCACCAAGAATTTGCTCTTAAGTTTCCTCAACCTTCAAATAGTACCCAAATTCCAACTCTTAAATTTGATTATCTGGAAATTCTACCCCTTAAATTCACACCCTTGCACTTCTCCACAGCCACCATTTCCAAATAAACCCTACACGCTCACTACTACTCGATCATAATCCAAATTAAATATAAAAACCCCCTCAGAACAGGGTTTTTTTTTTTCTTGAATCGAGACATTCAAATACAAACCCAAAGAACAACTCAAATCAAAATGGACATCATCTGCCATGGAGCACGCTGACAAGGTTACGACAACAGAAAATAAGCAGAAAGACAATAAAGCCTCCGTAAATCCAGAAATTAAAGCCTTCAGGTTATGCTTCACCGGACTTGATATATTTTTGAATACATCGTCTTTTCCTTTCCCATTATACGGCGCAGCTACAGAGCTGGACCTGATTAACCATTATTATTTTGCTCAAAATTACAAATGAATATATGATTCCATAAGCTCTAAAAAATCTCTCAACCAGAAACATGAATAGTAAGAGATATAACCCAAAAAAGGGTGAAGAAAATTCGTGAATGCTAAATATGAACCAGGCAGAAAAAATATACATTCAGCAACAAGTATCACAAAATATCTGAGATGGCAATATGCTAACTCATGCACAAACTGGGAACTGCTTTTCACTTGAATCAAAATGCAAAATATCCAGGGAAAACATACAAGGGATGGCACTATGAAGATGGAAGGAAGAATACTAGAATGGAAATTATTAAACCTTTTTAAACAAGATCTGTGGGAGTCATTGTGGTCGGATTTTTAGGGTAAATTTTGTCAAGTCTTTCATTGAAGCAATCAGAGGTCACTTGAGATGTTTTGCAGCTTTTATACTAGTTTGAGCTTGATCAATGTCCTTGTCCTCTTTGCACTGATATGCAGAGGGATTGGAATGCAAAGTTTTTGCGCCTGCTTCAATCAAGCCAAGTATTTGAACAGGTTCGGATTGTCTTTGTCCCTCTCCAGATAGTCCCGAGTGATCAAATCTTCAATCCTCTTCTTGATTGCTTTGACATCAGGCTGTACAGTGCACATTTGCATTTAATCAGCTCTTTCAAAACAAAATAAATTGGTCAATTAGAAGAAAAATATGCACACCATGTTACCTTGAACATGCGCCCCAATTGCTCAACACACTCCATAACCAATTGCTGATAGCCTAAAACTTTTCTACTCTTCATTATACGCACAATTGAGGCATCAATGGCATAACGTCTGTCCTTGTCAACATCTTCAATTACCTTTTTCTTCTCATCAACGGGAGGGAGAGGGATCTGCACTTTCATGGCAACAGTTACCAACAGATATGGTACATGAAAACAATGCAATAACATTAGAAATTATTTCACTTCGTATTCCTCTTACCATTTTCCCCTCGAGATCAAAACATTGTCAGTCACTCAACTGCTATCAATGTTTCATCTTATTCACCATACTTTATTTTGTTTCAAATGGTAAATGTAGTCACTTGTTTTAATCAGTTAAAGTCGAGTTAATTTCTATTTTTTTATCAGAATGTCCAACATGGAAGTTCAAGTCAACGTGGAGGTCCAAGTCGGACATTCCTTTAGAAAATTAATAGATTTTAACTGAGCAATCAAACAGAAGCAAAATGCAAACTTCATTAGCCACTTTGGAAAACATAAAGTTCAGTGACTAAAATGAACCTAAGTCATGAGTTATAACAATAATTTTTACCCTCTCCCATTTGGCATTGGGGAAATGGGGGTTGGGGTGAATGATTACCTTGATTCTTCTCATTTTATCAGTAAACTTGGAGTTGAATTCAAAAACATCAGTTGAAGAAACTGTTTTGGTGTTTGGCTCCTTATTAAGAATCTTATACTTGGCGCATGAAAGGGAATGCAACAGCCTAACAACATCATCATCTAATAGATTCAACTGGGTCATTATTTCCTGATAACTCAATCTATCTGAGGAATTGAACAGAAGCAGGGCAGCAGCCTACAAAAAGGGAAAGAACCTTCAATAACTAAGTAATATCAATCATGGCAGCAAAGTAAACAAAATATTAGTTAGTCATATTAAATCACCTGGTAGGTTGTCACGATCAGCTCTATAGTTTTTGGTTCAAATTTTCCGTTGATGTTACAAGTACCCAAAGAATATATCCATGTTAGTTTTCTGTGTTTTGTTTTCGTCTGGTAGAACTCTCTAAATACTTCAACGCACTTGACCTAACACAGAAGTTCAAAGTAATAAAGAAATATGACAGTCAAATGATCCATTCCATTAAAAAGAGACTTTGCATACATCCGTACCATCTCAGCAGGGAGATTAAGATCAAAGGACTTGTAACTTGGCCAGAAACCAGTAGTCAAGACAGTAACAGTCAAATCAATCCCGGGGCTTGCATTTGGATTATTGCCAAGATACTCTTCAAAGCTGGTTTGATTTTCTCTTGCTAGTGTTAGATCTGTGACCTGGAATAGTTGAAACAGGAGAAACCGGGATGATATTTTAGATCATGTCCGATGAGAGCTATGATTCAGCATATAGATATTATGAGCTCACCATTCCCTCCATTTTTGATGTGAATTGACCACCACATTGCTGCTTCAACTTTGTTAGTATACTTCTCTCATGCTCATCATTGGCACTCTTGTCAAATAATAGACGCCGAGCAAGTTTTTTCCTGTCAATAAAATCAATCCATAATCATCTTAATAGAGGGTTAAATGCACTGGTGATCACTAAACTTCCTTTTGTTGAAAGTTGGCCATTGAATTTAAACTTTGTTACAATTTGGTCACCACATCCATGTTCGTTAGTTTGGCTAACATAAAAAGGTGATGTGGCAGTCTAGTTATTTGCCAAATAGTTTGCGTCAGCTTTTCCATTAGTCAAACTAATAAACAGACGCAAAATGATCAAACAGTAATAAATGTATAAATTTAGCGACCAAATCAAAACAAAGTTTTATTTAGTGACTGACTTGTAACAAAATGAAGTTTGGTGACCAACAAAAAATTCTGCTATAAGTTCAGTAACCAGTAGTGCTTAAAATTCACTACATTCTTACCAAATGAAAGCCTAAACCAACCAATAAGTTAGAACATTACCTATAGAATTCAGCAAATAGATCCTTATCACTAATATAAGCAAGCAGCTTTACAACCTGCAAAATAAATAGAGTGAGCCTCAACCTCAACTTTCAGCAGATTGAAGATAGTAACAGCACAATAAAACAGTTGTACTAGAACCACACCTTTTCCAAAGTCTCCTCGATGGCTTCATCACTCAATTTTTCACTGCCACCCTTTTTGAGAATATTATCACAAAATGTAGCAAGAAGTTCTGCACTAGAACTCCCAGCAACGCCCTTGTTGCAGAAGATTTCAAAGGCTTCCTTGAGGGCCTAGCGTGGATATATGAGAATAGGAAGTCATGTTAATTATGGTGCCAAAGGACATGATTGGAAAAATGGTGCAGTATTTTTAATAGTTCTAACCTTGTGGAAGAGAGATTGATTTAGAAAACAGTCATTCACATACGCCATGAACTTGTCATGGAGCTCGATTACTTTCCTGACAAAAAGCTGAATGCAAAGGATTAAGTCGTTTAAACACTACATAACTACAATACAAGGCTGGCTCAAGAAAAACATTTACCTGCTCCTGTAATCCAATGACATCTCTCTTTTCTGCCTGCAAGACACCTCTTAATGTCAGATACATAGACAAAAATCCGACCATATATACAGCAAAAGATACATTTCAATGCAATGTTAGGAGGATCTTCAAAAACTCATTTTCCAAAACAACGTCAAAAAACAAGAAAAAAAATATTTACCAGAAATTTTAGTCAGTAGAGGGAAGTGGAAAACAATGGATATCATTATGCTGTTTCCAAAAGAATTGTGTTTCCGATTTTTAACTTAAATTTCTCAAGGATAGTTTTCTTCATGAATGGAGTTAATATGAAAAGGCAGGGTCACACTTCTATAGAACTAGCTGGGATATAAGAAACAGATTACATCATTCTGTTTCCAGTTCAGAATGATGCAATAAGAAAATTAGCAAATAACAATTTCCGCTTCTTATTTCACACTGTTGTTTCCAAAAAAATGGTATTTTAATTTCCCTTTCCTTTACAAAATTAAATTCTCAGCATTATTTGCCATATCGCTTGAATAAACATGAAAAGTTGGTTTCTTCTGTAGATATTAACCATCCAGAAAAGCCAATTAGAAAAAGCAACACAATTTTAATACTTTCCCCCACTTTGTCATCATATATGATTGATTAACTGCACCTGCCACATGTTAAAGACCCAACTGTAGTGCTAACTTCAACAAATATATTAGACATTATTTTCTACAAGCGAATAGCAGATAATAAACTTTAACCTTTACAGAACCAGATTTACATCAGATCTATTTCCCACAGAAATACACCCTTAAAAATAGAGAATGCAAAATAATAATAATAATAATAAATAAATAAATAATATATCAGTTAACAGAAAATGAAATTACAAACCTTCTTGTTGCTAGCAGCATCCTCTGCTTGTTTAACCAATGCTGTACCTTCAGCAGTAACATGCTGCACTCAAGATGCCATTATATATTAGAAACAGAGAACTTGAAAAATAACAGTTGTGACTTTTAAAAGACTGAAGCATATCACAACCTGCTTAAATATATTAGCAACAGGCTCTAAGCCTCGAGGTATTTTGGAGAAGAGCCTATACATTCTTGACAAGTCCTCTATCTGTGGACCAAAAAATATGGATGAACTTCAACTGATTAAAATCAAATAAAATAGTTTCACTACTAGCAGCAGCAGCATATGTACCTTATCATCCCTAAGCAATGAATGACAACCAGAGTGCTCCTTCTCCAGCAGTTGGGTGGCATAAACTGATAACAACTCATGCTGTACTTTCTACAGGAACAAAATAATGTATGATCAAGATGAGATAATTCAAATAGATTAGTATATATAACAGCAACCAACCCTCAAGTCTCTTAAACAAATCCGGATGCTCCACCAAGAAATCAACCACTTTTAAGAGCAGGAACAAACCTCAAGCAACTTAGTCTCACTACTTGAATGAAGATAATGAGAAACCCTGTCCTTTTCCCGCTTTAAACATTCCTCAGCCTGGATTGCAAGAAGATTAATATAAACCATGAAGCAAGTAAATTTCCATTAGATACCTTTCCCCCTTCTTTCCAATTGTGTGTACATGTGTTATATTTCTTTTCCCTTATAATTTTTTTTGTGTGTGTGTGGGAATTGTTAAAATGAAAAGGAATATTTACTTTTAACATATAGTCTGGACATGAATCCTCTAATATCCAGTTTGAAGCCTTCCGAGAATAATAAGCTGCGGTGTCATCGAGCAGTGCTGCTTCGAAATCGTTCTCATAATGCTGCATCTGCCCCATTCCAATTTCAACAAATATATCTAACACATTCTTCAATAAAGCACGATCAATTTGCTCTCCTTCTCGCTCTTGATCAATCTAGTAGAAGAAAATTGTTGACCAACTGAACAGAAAATGGAAACAGAATGGAGAACAATTGTAGAACTGACAGATATCATACCAGAGATATAACAGCATCCCTTACTTTTGCATTTAACTCTAGGTATACCTGAAATTAGAATTTAGAATCCAACACTTCTTATAAACACAACTGAAAACAGGAAACGGAAAAGAGGACAAAGTATAGAAAATAAAATATGCAAGACACAAAAAGAACCAAGGAATGACCAACTTCTTCAACTTGGTGGCAACTGCCAGTTTCTCAGACCAGCAGTGAGCGAAATTCAAAACAGAAACAAATAAAGATTAATAAACAAGAAAACAACATTGTATACAATCAAAAGTTACCAGGTCTCTGAAGCAAGTGAGACCAACTTCTTTGAGCGGTGGAAGTGACCTCCTAGCAATGAAGTACCGATCAAGATAATGGAAGAATCTTGAGAGCCATCTGACCATGATTTTATGGTTTGACCACCGTTTCACAAGCTCCCTTAACATGAATTCATCATGTTTTTCTCTCAGTGAAGGCAGTACCTAAATGGAAACAAAACACAAGGAAATGAAATGAAATGAAATGTTTAGAGAAGACTGATGATAAATAGAATGTTAAAACTAAACATGAGATCGAACAACAAATAGAGTTAAATTATATTAACAGGATTGGTACTCTAATCCTAGTTTTCCAGTTCTAGCAATTCATCCAAGAAATTATATAGGCCATTTATCAGTGACTGCATTAAAATTAAACTTTAGAACAAATTTGAATATGATGTATATTCAACTGCAATACACAATGATGCTACAGAGTTTTCCAAAAGTTGATCACTCCACGTATTCATTTGAAATGGTTTTTTGGCATTCAAACCGGTCATGGAAGAAAGAGAGGGGGTGGGAAGAGGCACATTGAAGGGGAGGATGCATGGTGGAGCTATATTAAGCATCCAAACGGAGCAACATCAGCATAGCCTTTCTAATTACGTGCACACAATACTCATATTTAAGTTAAAAANCCCCCCCCCCCCCCCCCCGCCGTCAAACACAAACAGCATTAATGAGAAAGCACAACATATCAAGCTTTCATCCCAGAATTTCTATAGGCAGTTTCTCAAAAGCTCTTATACATGTGGGCATTAGCTAGAGAATAGAACTGATGAAATGATATGATACTGGCGCAAACTCTAAGATTTTGAAAGGCTATTAAAATAAAGAATTCATCAAATTTTTAGCCTTTCAATGATACTGGCAAATCAACAAAGTTTGGTAGGAGCATCTCAAGAATAAACATCACAAAGAATTACAATAAAAGAGCTACGGGTGAACAATAATAAACTCAAGATATAATAAACTTGAGACATTAGAGACCAATGTCAGCTATTTTAGAAACGAACTGCAGCCCTGAATACATTAGTAGAAGCAATGATTTTTTCCAAAAACACCAACTGAGAAGTGAAAAAGAAATACAACATTACAAAGTGCGCTGTTGTCATTATGGAATAAGCATCAGCGAAGTCGATTTAAAATTATATACTAATGTATAGTTTGCATCAGTATGCCAACCAAATGAAAGAAGTGGTCTCAGCCTAACCGTTGATGTAATGTACTCTTCAAACGACTCCCTGTATTTGTCATACAATTGCTGTGAATAGTCATGTGGGGGCTTTTGAGTGCACATGTTATAAATTGTCCTGTAAAAAAGATTTAGGAAACTAAGAAAAGGTACACAAGATAATCATCACCAATGATATCAAACACTAAACTAACAATATGGAGTATAAAAGATCATACGTATAGAGCATCATATAGTCCTCCGAGCTAAATTGTGGCTCAGGAAGCCCTTCTAAAATGTTCTTCAGCTTAGTGATTCCTTGCTGCATAAAGTCCCATCCTTGTTCTAGATCAATAGTGTTCCGCTGGTTCATTGTCATGCTTTATTAACGCACAAGTTCAACACATTAAAACACCGCAATTCGGTTCCGATTATTGATAGTCTGCCATTGCCACAAAATAAACTAAATCAACATAATACATCTAGACACTTGAAATGACTTGATATTCAAACAAAATCAACTCAGAAATATCACCAACAGAATTATTCAACCTTACGTAAAGAGCTTATCTATGACAGCAGTGTCCAATTTCAAATCACCACTTACACTGCTCACTTAATTCCCCATAATCTCCTCCAAAATCATCATTTTAACCACCTTGCTAATTTTTTAAAAACCTCTCCAATTACAGTTACCTTCCAGTCCATTATGTAGTACCAAATCCATATTTACAATATGAACTAAATTATTCCCTTATTTCAATTCTTTTTAGACTAACCTTTTGCAATTACATGAGCATGCCCCAGTTTCAAGGGTAACAAATGAAGCGTGCATCGTCGAACTTAACCAACATAATATCATCAATATAATCCAACATCTAAACACCACATCTAAGTAAATTAATTACGGGAAAAACAAAAATTTACCTCAGCACATGCCCAACAAATAATAACACAAAATTACAAGATCAACCACATAAACCTCCAATAAATAAACAAATCAAACAAACAATAACAGAACACTGGAACCCTAACAAAATCAGTGGAATCGCAAACACAAGTAGAGAACCCAATCTAAACAACTAATCCCTTCGCATTAAACTCCAAGTAAATTTTCTTTATCGATATAACTATCTTTACCTCTAGGATTCTCGATTCAACATAATACAGAATTCAACATCCTATCACAGCTAGGAAAAAGAAAAGGCCAATCAAATCGACTTCGCATATGCATATATGTATCGCGATATACATAAATATAATACAGATAGAAATACCTGAAGAGAGATTGTTTGGGGGAGATGTGAATCTCTCCTTCTTTTCTTCTTTATTTTTTATTTTTTAATTCTGGTTCTGGTTCTGGTTCTGGTTCACTTTTTCTAAGGTTTCCTTTCAGGGTAATCAGCAGATATGTCCTTGCCTTTTATTATTGTCGTGCAAAAGCGTCCTTACTTCTCAATTTTTTTTGACATTTTCTTCTTTATTTTCACTTTTTTATTGTGCAAAAAGAATTTTTCATTCATTTAATCAATTAAAAGCTATGAAATGACGAATATAATCTTCTATTTAAATAAAACAAAAAGAAAAAGAAAGAATTAATTGTAATTATAGTCCCAATTTTTTTCAAAAGTGCAGCAGAAACAAATTATTAAAATAGTAATTAATACATAATGTCTCTACCGTTCATTACTATTGTGAAAAAGTCCATACCTTTCATTTTTTTAACATTTTCATCCTTAATTATACATTTGATTACACGAACCATCACTTTGGCTTCTTTCCTCGTCCAATTGATGCCTAACACTCTCAAATCTTCATCGTGAGGTTCGATGTAATTTTTGAGTATTTGCATTTCAGTCCACAAACTTTGTATTTGATGCAATTGAGTTATTTTCCGCTATCTTTGTGTTCTTTTTTCCAATTCTTCATCAAACATTAAGTTTTACCTACAAAATGAAATATAACACAAGTTAGGTAGTATTTTATCGAAATAACAGTAAAATATTATCATTTAGGATCTCGAATAAGTGTAGAAACTACAATTATCACACCCCAAACTTGATTCTTTGTTTGTCTACAAACAAAATTAAAACCTAACAAATATACAAACACACAATGTTAATTACCTATTTGGTGGCCAGTCAATCAAGTAAAGCAAAAAAAAAACTAGCTAACTAACCTGTATTTTTATCTCAGGATTGAAATCATAATATCAAATCTATGCGCAGCTTCAAAATCATAATGCATAAATTAAAATCTACTTTTTCAATGTAAAATCGGTGTTGGTGTGTGTGTGAAGAATTAAACATTGCATTATGAATTCATGAGTTGTTTCAATTCCCGACTCTCAATGGTCAAATATTTTCTTTCATCACTTGTAAGATTCACACACCCCCAAACTTATTATTTTCGCTCTTTTCAAGTGTGTGAATTAAGGTTGAATTTTATACTATCCTTACATCTCTAGTTTAGGTAAATATCACTAATTGCAAGTCAATATGTCAATAAACAAGGATTCTCCATTAAGTATGATTGCTTCAATCTCTAGGACTTAATTAGGCTAATAATCTCTTATCAAAAGTCAAATTTTCTTAAACAAGTATTTGAGACATAACCAATGTATTTGACACGTCTTCTATTTCATGCACATGCTTTTTTTTATATATTTTTTTTCTCAATTTTTTGAACACTTTTTTTTTCTTTTATTAGCGGCATTCTCTCTCTTAAACTTTCTGAATGACCCATGTAACAAGTTTTAGGTCGATGAATTCCAAGTCAGTTGACTTTAGAGCAACATGTTTTAACACCCTTACATGCTTAATAACTCGAGTCATAAAGACTACAAAGAGAAATTTTCAAATAAAATGTGTTTTTTTTTTTTTTTATGCATTGATGAGTGCAATGTCCCTCATTAAACACATTTTCAAGTAAAACGACTTCTAACTTGAGATTTTCACCCAATTGCATCATATTGACCTTAGACAATCCATACATGATTTTTAATTTTACACATGGAATCCCCATTTATCTCAACATCTTCCTACAACCGTGAAATCCCCCAAACTATTATAAATTTGGTCTAAGGATGTAAAATTTAGTAGTTTTGTATTTAGCATCTATGGTCCACTATTTCAACATATCCAATTATGAAATTAACTTATTCTTACACAATGCTTAACTTAATTCATGTACTCAATATATATTAAATTTCACATGAAAAAATAAAAATTAATTTAAACATGCAACTTATTCACCATTCATAGATCAATTAACAATTCAATATATTTTTCATTGCCAGTCAGACCAACTAACTCACACAAGTATACAAAAACAAAATATTTTTAAAATTTTCAATTTTTCTTTTTTTTATATCTAAATTAATGCAATAAAAGCAGACAAAAACACATAAACATAAGAATGACAAAAATAAAATGAAAGCTCATGTTTGCCACCTTCAAACTTAAACTAGACATTATTCTCAATGTCTTAAATTATAAATCTGCATATAAAGGGATATGGAAGAAAATGAAGAAAAGACTCATCTAGTATGACTTGTAATCTAATGGCTAGCTTCTTGTTGCTCTCGTTGGTTTCTTAGTCAATATTAGTTTAAATGTTCCGCGACACCATGTTCCTACACAATGCAATCAAATAAAGTATTAAGGCTAAAAAATTTG
The DNA here is from genome assembly GCA_903798335.1 of Fraxinus albicans. Lineage (NCBI taxonomy): Eukaryota > Viridiplantae > Streptophyta > Magnoliopsida > Lamiales > Oleaceae > Fraxinus > Fraxinus albicans. The sequence goes on from CAIGRM010223881.1 coordinate 14,117, forward strand.
GAACAAGTGTTACTTAACTCTAACATCTAATAAATTAACTAAAATATCGAAGACCTAATGGGAAACGGAGTATGGATGACGAGTCCCTAAAACTAAATAATAAGAAAAAATAATCTAAATTATCATATTATTAGAAAGTATAATAAATAAAATGGAAGAAAAATTGGGTTGCCTACCAATAAACGCTTTGTTTAGAGTCCTTAGCTTGACTTTATTGTTTCAGCATCATAAAATTCTGAAGAACGCTTTTGATGCCTTGCCCAGTTTGCCTCTTCTAACTTTGCTCCACTCTTCATTTCTTCTACAAACTTTAACATTGCCCTCTCCAATGTGATATGATATGTCTATCTTCTCCGATTTGAATTCAACTAGGTAGACTTCTTCCTTCTCTTTAGGCTTAATTACGAATTCAATAATAGGGCAATCAATGAAATCGACAGAATGTGGGTTAACGTATTCTTCATTAATTGCCTCCTCTTCGTTTTGTTCCTTGCAATTGATCTTTCATCGTCTTTGTTCTTGTCTTCTACAATTGATATCTTCTCGGGTTGAATGGTCGATTCACAATTTAAATCCACGAGCAATGTAAACTCTTTTCTTTCAAATTTTTCGAATAGGTTGTATCTCCACATTTTAAATTCATAACAGAAGACGTCATCTCCCATACACAGTTTGTTTACATCTAACTTGATAAGATCAGTGTAGTATTTTGCAAGTGTCTCCTCGTTTAAAATGGAATGACCAAATTCCACGAACATGTCGGAAGGAATACACTCGCCCACAGGCATGTAGGCTTCAATAGATGTGTCAATTACTAGTCTTCGACATTTTAAATATTGTTTAAGCCGCATGAGCTTGAGCTGATAAGGTTCAGTGCATGTATTCACGCAGTAGCTAGTATGATGCACCCATAGCATAATTNAATACACTCGCCCACAGGCATGTAGTCTTCAATAGATGTGTCAATTACTAGTCTTCGACATTTTAAATATTGTTTAAGCCGCATGAGCTTGAGCTGATAAGGTTCAGTGCATGTATTCACGCAGTAGCTAGTATGATGCACCCATAGCATAATTCACAATATATATCTTCTTCCACATAGTCCATGTTGAGATTATTTATTGCAAAAATCTTTCTACCATTCCAACGTCGGAAGATGCACTACTGAATGACACTTAATAGAATATCAAATAAGAGAGATCGGGGTGGTTAGCCAAAATAAAATAAAATAAAATAAAAATCGAATTTAATATAAAATAATAAATTAAAATAAATCCATTATTCCCCGACAACGGCGCCAAAACTTGTTCGCATGAAACCCACAAGCGTACGGGATCGTTGTATAAGTAATAAAATATGTGAGTTAAAAGTATCGTTCATACGAGAAATAATGTCTAATTTGTAATTTAATATTTACTATTAAATTCGAAGTGTGATGAAAT
>CAIGRM010223974.1:0-13561 GCA_903798335.1 Fraxinus albicans
GGAGCTATCCTTTCAGTAAATCATATCCTTAATAAAATACTACACTAGAGTAAGGTTGAATCACCTTATGAATTGTGGAAAGGTCGGAAACCTTCCTACAAATCTCTTAAAGTGTGGGGGTGTTTGGAAAAGGTACAGATACCTAAACCAAAACAAATAAAGATTGGACCTAAGACTATTGATTGTGTCTTTATTGAATATGTAAACAACAGTAGTACATATCGATTTTTGGTTCATAAGTCTGATATACTTGATGTACATGAATGTATCATTATTGAATCAAGGAATACTGCATTCTTTGAAAATATCTTTCCTTGTAAAGAGAAAGAAGTAAGTTTACACAAACGAACTTACGATACTGCAACTAGAAACTACAAAAAGGTAGTAATCATCAAGAAGATGAAGAACCAAGGCGCAGTATAAGGCAAAGGATTTATAAGACCTTTGGTCCAGATTTTATAACATATATATTAGAAAATAATCTTAGGACATTTAATGAAGCAATGTTCACTCCAGAAACTCCTTTTTGGAAATGAGCTGTTAATAATAAAATTGAATCCATCATGAACAACCATACTTGAATTAATTTAACTTCCTCCGAGGAACAAAGCTTTACGCTACAAATGGATCTTCGAAAGAAAATTGAAATCGAATGGATCAATAGACAAGTATAAGGCTAGATTAGTGGCCAAATAGTATAAACAAAATGAATGACTAGATTTCTTCTATACTTACTCACCTGTTACAAGGATCACGTCTATACGTTTGTTGATTGCTATCGCTGCATCGCATAACTTTGACATGCATCAAATGGATGTTAAGACTGCATTTCTGAATGGTAAATTAGAAGAAGAAATTTATATGGAACAACTTGAAGGGTTTGTTGTTCCTGAAAATGAAAATAAGGTGTTTAAACTTGTAAAATCATTATATGGATTAAAACAAGTATCGAAATAATGGCATGAAAAATTTGACAAAATTATGTTGCCAAATTGTTTCAAATCAATGAATTGACAAATGTGTCTACATCAAAACCACACCTAACGGATACGTGATCGTATGTTTATATATTGATGATATGCTAATCATGAAAAATAAGTCCAACATTATTACCTTGACCAAGAAAATGTTGATAAATTTTTTTGACATGAAAGATATGAGAATAACTGACGTAATATTAAGGATTAAAATCTCTAAAACATTTGATGGTTTGTCATTATCTCAATCACACTATATTGAGATTATATTTAAAAGGTTTAAGACATATGGCGATAAATAAGTTAAAACACCAGTTGACTTAAGTTTACACTTAGCCAAAAATACTGGTGATCCCGTATCTCAATTTGAATATTCAAGTGTTATAAGCAGCTTGATGTATATTATGAACTGCACACGATCAACAAGTTGAGTAGATTTACGAGGAATCCAAGTTATGACCATTGAAAATCATTAGATCGAGTTCTTAAATACTTAAGACAAATGGTCAATTATGGATTACACTACTCAAGATATCCTGCAGTGTTAGAAGATATATCGATACGAATTGGATATCTGACACAAAGGATTCAAAATCTACAAGTGGTTATGTGTTTACCATTGGAGGTGGAGTTGTGTCATGGAAACCGTCTAAGCAAACTTGTATAGCTCGATCCACGATAAAATCTAAGTTTATTGCTTTAGATATAACCAGAGAATAAGCGGAATGGCTTCATTAACCGGAGAAGAAGCGGAATGGCTTTGTAATTTTCTTGAGGATATTCGATGTTGGGAAAAATTGGTTCATACGATGATATACATTGTGATAATCAATCGGTTATTGGAAGAGCCCAAAATAGTACGTATAATGGTAAATTTTGACATATTCATTGGATACATAATACCACTAAACAATTGATATCGAATGCTATAATCTTGATTAATTATGTTAAATCAAAAGAAAACATAGCGAATCCTTTGACGAAAGGATTAACGAGAAATCAAGTATTCCATGTTTCTAGAGGAATGAGCCTAAAGCCTATGGAATAGAATCAACACAGCAGAAACCTAACCTTATAGATTGGAGATCCCAAAATCTGGGTTCAATGGGGACAACTAAGTTATGAAAGATTCGGTGTAAAGCACTTACTCCCATTCCTACAAAAAGTGCTGGAATAGAAAGTGTTCAAGAATAAGTGTATACTTTTAATGATTCTTATATCTTGCAAAAAGACAACAAATGTATTATACTATAGGAGATCACCTATATAAGTGTGGAGTAGGGCCGCTTCTGCGAGAAATTGAGGCTTAATTATCTTAAAGCATTTATAAAACCAAGAGTTGTTCAAGGCCAGAATGAACACAAGCATGAGAACCAAAATGTTTAAATGGGTTATGATGTTGGTACAATTGTTTTAATTTACACGAATGACCGAATGGTTTAAGACATCGCGTTCACCGATTAGCTTAGTAAATTCAATGGTATTCAACTAAAGAAGGTTCAAAACCACAAGCCATCTATCTTGAAGCTATAACTTGTCGCATGTACTCATTTGTTAGAGTCTACATCTCACTTGCATTATGTTGTGCATATCAAGAAATTTCCATTCATGTGAGGAATTGGTTTAAAGAAATAAAAAATTTGGTTAAGTATAATTTTGAACAAGTGAGTCGGTGTCAACTTTGAGCAAATATTTGGATTTGATCCGATGGTCTAATTACAAATGTAAATTAACCAAATTGCTCTACTCGTCTAGTTGATCGTCGTAATATATTTATAATCTATGGTTAAGTATAATTTTGAACAAGTGACTCGGTGTCAACTTTGAGCAAATATTCAAACTTGATTTGATGGTCAAAGTACAGATGTAAATTGACCAACTTGTTCTACTCGTCGAGTAGATCGTCACAGTATATTTGGAATTTCAAAGTCAATTTCGGATGAATGAGAAATTACGATCCAAATTTAGATAGAAAAGAGGATACATGGGCTGAAATATGACTATCTCTGTTGCTCGTCTATCGCTCAAGCAAGAGGTTAGCGAGAGAAGTTCTGATGAAAATGTGACATTGTCTCTCGAGCGAGAAGTCAACGACATGCTAGCGACAACAAGAGTTGCTTTTATTTGTAAGGTTACGAGATTTGGCTCGCAATACTTCCTCCCCAACCCCTTATACTCTATAAATAGGACCCTCGGGACATCATTTTTTTCACGTCAATGATATGCAATTATAGCATAACATTCTCTCCTCTTTCACAACCAAAATTTGTATATATTGTATAAAATTCAGATTTCTTCATTTTTGTATTAAGGAGTACATAAACCAAATTCTGGTTCGTTGTTCTTCTGTGTTGAAATGCTATTCACACAAGAAGTCGTTGTATCTTGGGAGGTTATTGCCATAAATCGTATGAACCGTTGCGGGAAAAATTCGACTTAAGGATAGAGTGTTCAACACTTGCCTCGATTTTGTATCCATTTGGCGTTATTCATCTGAAATCTTATTGTCGTTACTCTGTCGAAATTCCAGTAGAAGTTTGATAAAGATTCTACTGACGTTTGTTTGTCACTCCAAACACCATATCGATCCAACAAAAACTATCTCAATAATTTACTGGCAAAACTTGTCTATAATTAAAGTAATAAAATATAAAGTTAAGTACTAACAACGATTTTTTTTTTTTCAAGAACAAAATAACATGTTAGAAAATAGCTTTTAAATAAAGTAAGATAAATAAAAAATATATATCTCAAGTTACATACACACGAAATATGTCATTAGTAACTTTTTGAAAAGCTAGAAATTTTAAGAAGGAAAGATGCATGCGTGACATCAATAATTTTTCTGTCAACGACATTGTTGTCGATGATCGTAGACATGGGTTAGATAGTCTATTTGTTGATAAATGTGTTCTATTGACGGTTAGAATTACAAACAACACTACTTTTGATGCTCATTGATGAGATTTCTGTTTGTGATGATATGCTTACAATTATCGATTTTATTAAGAGTAATGCTACTTGCAGTCGCTCACTGCAGCAGTCGCCCTATGTGACAAACACATGTCATGTAGTTATTTGATACATTAATGTGGTAGTTTTTTTTTACCACATTTAATGCATCAAATACACACTTGACATGTGTGTGTCACATAGGACGACTGCTACAGTGAGCGACTGTAAGTAGCATTATTCTTTTATTAATGATCGTTGAATTTCAATCGGTGATAGTTTGCTCCACAAAATTAATTTTATTATTATTTTCTAAAAAAGATTCCCTAAAAAAATGTGCCTAAAACCCCAAATTACATGAGCCCCTTTTTCCCTGTCATTCCAATCAATTTAAATTAGAGTTAAGCCACTTGTACATTGATTTTGTTCATTTTTGTTGACATTATATAATATTTAAAAAAAATCTAGTAATTGATTTGAATAAGTATTATTCAAATTAATCGTCAAGTAATTGTCACATCACAAGATGTCAACTAAGGTATCAAACTAAATGTACATGTAGCATAATTGTTGAAATTATGAGTTTACGAATGAAATTGCTTACATAACGACACATTTTGTCCACCCAGTATCAACAAAAGAAGAACAAGAAGACACAGAAAATTATCAAAATCCCATTTACAATCACCAGTTCACCATAATTTATAGTACCATGTTGTATAAAAGATTTATAAATTGTCTATTTTAAAAGTAACTTCAATATTACTCTCAAAATAGTGCACTTTTTAATTTTTAAAAAGCATTTCTAAAATAAAAAATTACTTAAAAAGTAATTGTGACACTTACAAGCTCAACAAACGTAATCAGCACTCATATTGGATACCAACTAGGGAAAAATATATATAAAAAAGTTGATTCTCAAAAAGATAATTTTCACTTGAAAAGATTCTCAATCTTCACTATCTTGTTACAAGAATCCAATGCTAATGGTAAAACATGAAATATTCGTGTTAAATTTAACAAACAATGGCAAATAAAAGAGGGTGTATGCCACATTAGACGGGAGAGATAAAATAGAAGGAAAAAAGATAAAGAAATGAAAGAAAGATTCATATCCCAAGTTAATTGGGAAAAGAGAACTTGCGATTGAATTTATAATAACCATAAGGCTTGAATTTTGAGTTTTGACTCTAGGGTCACAATTGTTGCATGTCGATCGGCCATCCCCGTTCAGCATGAGCACGAACTCGAGTTTGGGTTCAATAGAAGATTTTGTTTAAGCTATAAATTCACTTCATTTAGAATTCGTGTCTATTTAATCTGATTATAGGTCCATCGATTCGTGGCCCAAATCGTGTGTCCCTAGATTATGATCAAATTACACAAGTTAATGTTTCTGTTGATGGTAAAAACCGTCGTAATACTTTTGAATCAACTAATAAGAATTTACGAGGAAAACTAATGATTTCTTAAAATAAACGAGATCTGAGTAAGTACGAGCTAAATGCATGATTTTTATGTGCTCCCTCTCAAAGTTGTCTATTTATAGGAGGGAAATGCCCCCTTTATAGGAAGAGTTTTCCCCAAATCACTACAATCACTTCATACTACAATATTTTTCTTTGGGTTGTATGTTCTTCAAGACGGTAAGGTTACTATGATTGGTGAAAATGAGCGACACTTGCAGTTCAATGATGACCTAATAGGTTTAATCATTAATCTTCAATCCTTGGTTCTCTTATTAAAGACTAGGATTGATCCTCAGAGGCGGCACCGAGATTGGACGAAGTTGGCGATCGCACCACTATCGGGCAGCCTTCGGCCTAACAACTCTTAATTTATTTAAAAATAAAAAGGATTTAAATCATTTAACATTCTTCTTGATGGGTAAGAACAAGCATGCAATGTTGGACCTTTTAATTAGCTATTCACAATTAGGGTATTGAATCCTTAAATTAGCCCGATGGACTAAAGTTTAAGAAAAAGCTGGTAATGTTCTAACTAAGAACAGAATCCAGCAACAGTAGCAATTATTGTGACATAATAATCTAAATTATTCAAAAGCAACGCCACACCCATTGAACGAAAATGAAAGCAAACACAAAGCTACTTTTACAACATTTTCTCATTTAATAAATAGTTGAGAAAATCTAAAAGGATTAATTGTAAGTTGTAACCCACTAAATGATTTTAGGGTCACATTCGAAGAGTATAACAGGTGTTTTGGAATAAACACGCTATCCCGTATCATCGAGCACTTAAAGATAACACGAATCTAAAAATTGTAATATAGGTATGATTAACTCTCAGTTCGAGAACTACTTCTACTTATCGCTATCTCCAAATCTTTACGTAAGAAAGAAGTTGGCGAAAACAAATAGTTTCTAAACTCGCGTCTTTCTGTATTTTTCTCTATTCATCATGATAGAGACTCACTTTAATATCTTCTATATAGAAAGTATAATATATTAAGACAATGTAATACATGTGCGAACCACACAATACTCTTACAACATTAAAATTTCGTAATTGATGGAAAAGATGAACAATATAATTAAGGTGGGATGACATTTAGAGATGGCAACAGGGCGGAGCACCCCCGCCCCGCCCAGCCTTAGATGGGCGGGGCGGGGGCCTGCCCCGTTTCCTTCCCCCCCCCCCCCCCCCCCCCCCNTGTTATTACAAAATACATTCTTCCAAAATAATGGGGCTCAAGCATACTTCTAGTGTGGAATATAATACTTAGTAGAGATGGCAGCGGGGCGAGGCTTGTCTAGGGCGGGGCGCAGGCCTGTCCCGTTTCCTGCCCCTTTTTTTTTCAAAAATTTTCAGTTAAAATACAAATTCAAAATTTTAAAATCCAAAGCAATGCAGATTTTTTTGCCATCACTAGATAACATTTATAAATAGTTTTTGAACTCGATTGTATATTTCTTCTTCTTTTTTTCCTTTCATTTCCTTCCTTTTCTTTTCTTTTATCCCTTTTTTTGCTGTACTCATCCTAAATGAGGTTCGCCTTAATATTCTTTATGTAGGGAGAATATAAAATATTAATTTGACCTAATATATAGACGAACTACACAATATACCCTTATAACATTAAGATTTCGCTATCGATGACAAAGGTGAACAATTAAGGTGGGAAAACGATAGTTTCCAAACTCGTATCCTTTTTTTTTTCTTTTCCCTACTCATCATAGTAGAGGCTCGTCTTACTATCCTTTATATATGCAGAACAAAAAATATTAAAGCGGCTTAATACATATGCGAACTACGTACATAATATATCCTCATAACGTTAAAACTTCACTGTCGATGAAAAAAGTGAACAATAGAATTGAGGCATAGTCAACACGGGGCATTTATTACTTTAATGTAGATGCATGGGCTTTTCCAAGTCCCACAAGCTCCTTGTATAAATATCAGGTCCTCCTCCTTTGTTTTGTGTCAAAAGAAGGGGAAAAAATGGGTGCTCTTCACTATCTTGCAAACTTGTGCACTGTTAGAAGCACCAGAAACAAAAGGAGATCAATGCAGGTGTGTGTGTAATATATGTATATATATCCATGTGTCAAATTTGGTTTTTTTTTCCTTTTTTTCCAATTTTCCGCTTATGTATATGGGAGTTTAATTCTTCTTTCCTTTCTCAGACAGTCGAAATTAAAGTGAAAATGGACTGCGATGGATGTGAGAGAAGAGTGAAGAATGCTGTTAAATACATGGAAGGTAAACGTCCCATTACCCCCATTTGATTGCCATTATTTTGAAAAAATGATGTTTTTTTTGGAGAATGTGTGGTTGAAAAGTATGGAAAAGTTTTGGATTTACGTGCAACATATTTTACCGTGTAAATGTGTGATTGAAAATGAGTATGAGAATTAAAACGTTTCGTTTTAAAGGGAGAGGAACATGAGTTTAAATATTACTACGATGAGTTTTGCTATAAACTTTATTATGATATCATAGTGCATGGTTGTAGAATGTGTCGGGTTTGTTTCTCTAGCCTCGTGTGGAGGAAGAGTTATCGATAGTTCCAGCCCTCAGGGCGGGGGAGAGTATTAGCATGCACCACATTTACAATTGAGATGCATACAGTAAATAAGGTGGAGACAAACCTCACATTGTAACCCGGTATTATAGAATTAGGCCTACCGGCGTGATCGTTCTTCCAATTATAAACTATCCACCCATCTATAACAAGCTAACAAGAAATATTTAAGTCAAGACTAAAGAAATTGATAATCAATAGAATTATTTATTAGGGAGACCTCGTATAGCCCTGTTTGACATTCATTCTCATTCTTATTTTTTTCTCTTTCTTCATTTCAATAATACATTTTCCAAATAAAATAATATTACACATAAATTTAAAACTTTTATTACTTTTCAACCACACATCTTTCCATCGATCATTATTCCAGAATTTATTTTTTTCGCAAAATGGGTGACAAACACAAAATGAGAGGCGAGTTTATCTTAATCGATCTCTCTCATCAATGTTGCTTACAAGATAAAAAATACATGTATACAAACACTTGCTTATATATGAAAGCTAAAATTTGCCAAGTATTGAATTCCTTGCATGTATACGTACACAGATCGAGGAAGACAAGAAGAATATTTTAAAAGGGGAGAGTATTAGCATGCACCACATTTACAATTGAGATGCATACAGTAAATAAGGTGGAGACAAACCTCACATTGTAACCCGATATTATAGAATTAGGCCTACCGGCGTGATCATTCTTCCAATTATAAACTATCCACCCATCTATAACAAGCTAACAAGAAATATTTAAGTCAAGACTAAAGAAATTGATAATCATTAGAATTATTTATTAGGGAGACCTCGTATAGCCCTGTTTGACATCCTTTCTCATTCTTATTTTTTTTCTCTTTCTTCATTTCAATAATACATTTTCCAAATAAAATAATATTACACATAAATTTAAAATTTTTATTACTTTTCAACCACACATCCTTCCATCAATCACTATTCCAAATTTTTTTTTTCCCAAAATGGGTGACAAACACAAAATGAGAGGCGAGTTTATCTTTAATCGATCTATCTCGTCAATGTTGCTTACGAGATCAAAAATACATATATACAAACACTTGCTTATATATGAAAGCTAAAATTTGCCAAGTATTGAATTCCTTGCATGTATACGTACACAGATCCTCCTTCTGTTCTTCTTATAAAATTTAATAAAAGTTGCATAAAGCTAGCATAGGAGTCCTCTTTCTCAAAAGGGATATCTAATCTTACTACACTTTTAGAATAATTAAATAAAAAAGATGAAAGCATTATGTCTTGTCCGTATGTACGTACGTAAAGCCCTTCCGTATATGAATTATGTTACCTTACCAAAATCATTTTGACACATGTAGTGACAGTAGTGCAAGTGGCGGCAGATGATTGGATAAAAAGTTGAGTGTATTTTAAATAGTTCAATTTCATGTGACACTATGTCAACCTTTCTATCAATCTATATGACACTGTAGCATGATTGATTATAGTAAAGCTGTACAATTCATATTAAAACATAAATGATTTTATTACATATATCTATTTAATCAATTTCACGCTGTGATCGATGATTTAGGTGTGAAAACCGTGGAAATTAATCGGAAGCAAAGCCGCGTAACAGTTAATGGCTATGTCGACCCGAACAAAGTGTTAAGGAGAGTGAAGAATACAGGGAAAAGAGCTGAATTTTGGCCATATATCCCTCACAATGTTGTTCATTATTCTTATACATCTCAAGCTTATGATAAAAAGGCACCTCCTGGATTTGTGAAAAATCTTACACAGGCACTTCCTTCTACTAATGCAACTGAAGAACGAATCTCGTATTTCTTTAGCGAGGATAATCCCAATGCTTGTTCTATTATGTGAAGATCGAGGGCTGGGCCGAGGCTGATTACTCTCTCTTGAATTGACTCTTGAGAATAGATGTAATGTGCATGTTTGTTAGACGGCATTGGATAATCTTATTACTAGACGATATTGTAACTTTTTTTTCGTATTTATTATTACTATCGAGTATTATCTACGTGACATTGATGGACTGATGAATAAAAGCGTGTATTGGAGAATGGAGACAATAATTCAAAATAAATCCCGATTAAAATATTTTGTTGTGGACCTCCTACAATTTTTTGGCTTAAATTTCTAATAACCTTTATGGCAACGTTCGAACAGATTTATAGAGACCATTCTGATCTTTTCGAGGTCTACTTACCATTCTATTTTTCAGAAAAAAGTTATACTTAATATTGAGAATTAATGATATATGTCAATGTAGACAAGCTACATCTAATTAACTATTCTTTTTGTACTCTATACTTTCAATGTCTTCAATTTGTATGTAAATTATTCTTTTATAATGATATATTAGCATTATATACGAACGATTTTGAACCCCCCACCGAAGTCGTCTCCACCCAGTTGGGAGGGGGAGGAGGAGGGGCTAAGATGGCTCGGGCGGCAGAGGGGGATGGCTAGGGCAGGTGTATCGTTGAAGGAAATCCACCTAAATCTTGTCAATCAGATAGATTCTTATCTGAAAGATGTTGACATTAAATTCTTTTAAAATTGATTATTTATCCTTCGGTTAAATGTGCTCCAAAAACCTTTGCAATCGAGTAAATACTTCTACGAAGGAATATCATTGAATATGGGTAAGGCCCTGTCTGTGACCGCTTGAAATCAAAATTACAGTCGTTAAGCCACCATATTTGACTTTTCTCTCTTAGCAACTTTGTTGATTATTTGACCGTTGCACATCCAACGGTAATAAAATCAGTTTTTTGGCAGCTTAAAATCGCCGCCAGACAAGGGCTAAGTAGTGCTAATAAGGAGCATCATTCGAGAAAGAAAAAAGAGTATTCCGAAAGGTATTAGCTTTTCTTTTTTTAAGTATTTGACCGATTTGTTGGTATCTTATATTTGTCCAATCTTTAGCTAATGTAATAATCACAAAAATGCAAATCATTCTTTATAGAAAAAGTAGAGGCAATTAGTGGGGAGGCTGTCAAATCAGGCAAAAGTATAGCAATAGAAAGAAGGAAGGAAGATTCAAAATGAAGCCACCAGACCAGCTTGTGGCGGGAGAATTAGATTCTTGAACAGCCCCCCCATTTGTAGATGCATTCGATTTCATAATCAACATTTGACCATATGTATTCAATTCTGTAGAGGTATGGATATGGTTCGGCCTGGTTCGATTCTCTTTAGAATTGAATTGAACTAGAATTTTTAGGTATTTAGTAAACAAAATCATCATGTCAAAATTTTGATTACAAAGTCGAACTGATTCGGTTCTGTACCATAATTAAACATAATTAAATTTTTTAACATTTATTACAACACTACATTAACTCTTATAAAATAACGTAGTCTAATTTAAAAATATATAAATAACAACTTGTCTAATAAGATTCATACACCAATGTACACAACTACCCTTGATCAAATTGGAGGAAATTCAATGAATACGACATAAAAAAGGGCAAGATAAAGAGTCGCAACCGCTCAACTTCGATTATTTGAGAAACAACAAAATTATTGAGAAAAACTTTGGTCGTTCAATTTTGATTCTTTGAAATTTAAATTACAAAGTTGGACTTAGGCTGAAAATATGAAAACAATATTTTGGGCTCAATTAATTAGCTGGCAAATGAAACAAAAAAGAAAAAAAACATATTTTTGGGCTTGGCAAACATATTTAGAAAAAGTTAAATTAATTTGACTTATTTAATATAAATTTTTTAAAAAAAAATTAGGGGGATTTAGTTCTTTAATTCTTGATTTAGAATCGAGAATCAAATCAAATCCGTTGGTTCTTGATTCTAATACTCCATTCGGATAATTAACTTAAAAATAATCGAACCGAACAACACGTTCAATTCGGGTTTAGTTCGATCCGATTTAGTTCGAGAGTTTTATCAAACCGTAGTTAAATTTGCAAAATATTACTCCTTGTTCCCACTAATAAATTACAAACTCCAATGATCCACCCTTTAGGGTCAAACCGACAAAGGTGTCTCTTTCAACTTGCGACATTTCTTCAAGGTCAAACTTCAATCTTAGGACGATTTTCAATTGAACCCAAAAAGATTATTATTATTATTATTATTATTTTCAAAAGTTGCATAATACAGAAAAATTATAGTACATGAAACTTAAAGAGGTATAGAAAAAACTGTAAAATTCGAGTGAGGCATACCCAAGACCTCATTACTAGAACATATTCTAGAACAAGAATGAGCACATACGGCAAAGCATTAAAATCGTAACAGTGACAAAATTAGCCACCTTTGAACCAATTGATTTAACCACTTAACTTCTTAAATGAGGCCACATGTACATTATTCAAAGGGTTAATCCATTTGTACATAATGGTTTGTACATAATGGATTATTCCATCTCACATAATGTGCGGGACCCGCGTGTAATTAAAAATTCCGATGATGTGATCTCCATCTCTATTGTGAGTAGTAGGTTAAAGATTCGGTAAAAAAATTCGATACATGTAGCATGATCCTTATTCAAAAAGCCCCTCATTTGTACGAGAGATTCCTTTTTTTTTTTTTTTTTTTGCATTAAAGCCTTACGCGGGCACAATTTTAGTAAATGGTGGTTGCGACTTGCGAGACTTAAATTCAAGACCCCGTGCGCTCAGATAATATATCAAATCATTTGATTTAAAAGTTTAAACTGTTAGATAAAATTATATGTACATAACTGAAAATGAAACCTTATTTGAATGGGAAGTAGGGTAATTAAACTAATGCGAATAGTGATACTTTCTGATTTCCTGAAGTAAGAGAAAGGGGGATCTTAAATCGGTGCTTTATGTAATAAAGGAGGAAGAAATGGTATAAAAAGAAGATGGATGTGTAAAAGGAAGGCAATAGGGCCAATGAATTCGGGTCATACTGACACCTCTTATCTTTCTTGTTTCTATTTATCTGTTGAAGTTTAAACTATGTTTACTAGGTAGAACGGTTTGAAAGAAAGTGAAAAGGAAAAGGAAAAGTGAGGGTTCGGTGTGCGAGACATACTATATGACTGTAATAGTGAAAAATATGTATATTTAAAAACCTGCGATTTTTTTCGATTTTGAAGTTTCCACGTAAACTTTGTCTTATTATTTATTTGGGTAATTGGCGCAAAACGTCCATACATTTGACGGTTTTTGTGGAAAACGTCCATACCTTTGATTTTTTGGAGCACAGCGTCCCTACCTTTCACATTCTTTGCGCTGAATATCCTTTTCATCATTTTTTAACATAAAATGACCAATATACCCTTCTATTTAAATAAAACAAAACAAAAGAAAAATAAAGAATGAATTGTAACTATAAGCCCAAACTTTTTAAAAAGTAAAATAACCTACCAAACTTAACATTCTTTAAAAAATTATAACTTTACCATAAACTCATAATTGCATGAGGGTCCCCACAATTTAATAAATTGCAAGGGAAGCCCCCATCCCCAAATTTGACCAGCCTGCGAAGAAACCTGGCAGCTTATGGAGCCGGTTGCTTCTACTCCAAATTCGACCACCATACCGCCAGACAAACTACCAGATTTCCACATCACCAACATCTCCTCATCCCACTCT
>CAIGRM010224037.1:0-17583 GCA_903798335.1 Fraxinus albicans
TCAAAAATAGAATGCAAGTTTAAACTGAATTCTAATCCTTGTTTAGCCTTGAGGGTCCTAAATTGGGGCTTTATAGTTTATATGGCACGTAATGATGAAGTGGATGAATTTTGCTTTATTAGAAATAGTGAGAATGAACTGATGAAATGTTAATTAAACATCGTGGCACCTTATTGGCCTTTTTTTCAGTTTTTGATTTTCCTTCGAGGAACATTGAAATGGAGATGTAGGTTTTAACTTTTAACTGAAGAAATCGCAGATTATTGATTTGGGAATTTATATTGCTAAATTGAATGTAGTCTTTTGTCAATAAAGGCTGAGGAAGAAATCTTCCTGGTTAAAATCTGTTATGTGTTTCTTCTTCCGCTGGTTCATTTTCTTGCTGATTTTCCTGCTGGTTTTATTCCTATTTCTTCTGCCTTTTAATCTGCTGTGCTTCTGGTTCTACAATATTGCTGGTGCCATTTTCTTTTTTGTAATCTGCACTGATCTTTAGCTAGGAGGGGAAAGCCCAAATCCCCAACACAAGTGATTAAAAGATAAAAGAAGACTAGAATTTTATTTTAAAAGCATGAGATTGATGAATTTAATCGTCTTGGGCATTGGACAAATATGCTATGTGAGTGCAGGTGAGGGTTTAGGATTGGGAGGATCTGATTTGATTCCTAATTGCAATTGAAATTGTCACCATAGCTGGTGAATAAATAATATAAACTCTTATAATGCGTAAAAGGGATAAAATCTATACAAAAAAAATCCACACAGTGATTGGAGTACAAAAAATTATACTTTTATCATCATTAAATTCATGACCAAAAACTCAAAGTTCGGGATCGACTAAATTGTGCCCACCGTGAGCCAATTTCCTGGCTCCGCCCCTGGTTACCAAGCCATAAGAAAATGGTTAAATTCTGGAATGGTTAGTAATCTGTCATCTCTCTCTAATTTATTCACGGCTTCATTTTTTTTTTCAAGATTTTCAAGAAAATCTTGGAACTCTTCGGCAAAAAATGAGGTACCTTTTAGGCTTTGAGTAGAGCTAGGAAGTGCTGCAAAAACGATAAAACTACCTTGCTAGGACCGAGGTGAAAGGTGTGATGGTCGTGTTGGCAGTCCCAAACAGGGATAATTGCAGTGGGAAAGGTGTGGCGGCAGTAACAGTGGGCAGTAATGGCTCTAGTTTTTTGTTTGGGTGGAAGGAGTGGGGAAGGGGTGAAGGAGATGAATGGTTTTTTTTTTTTTTAGTTATTTTAATTGTTTTATGGGGTTAAATAGCAAAGTTACCCTTTTACCCTTTCAATTTGATCAACTAACGGCCAAATGGATGTTTCCATCCATTTCGACTCCATCTGTATATTTATGAAAGATTTGGGACCTGACACAATATGAAGGTTAGGGTAAAGTCAAAAAAAATTGGAAAGATTGGGGAGCTCTGCTGCAAATTTCCCTATTTGTTATGAAATCTTTCATTTTCATTAAGGATACTTTCAAGAATCAAGATAAATAGCCATCCTTTCATTCAAATTGATACAGAAAACTTAAAGAAGACAACAAAATGAAGCATTCATAAATCCTGAATTGTATATATCCGGAACAACACCTCGAGTTGAGAGGCCAATCAAAGGTTGAATGTTCTGTAACTCTAAAGTTTGAATAGAAATTCACAAGAAGCAAACAACGGAATGAACAAAAAGTTCAGATGATTCTACAAACAAAATCGTCTATATAGATTGATCAGTAAGTAAAATACCTTATAATAGGCAGCTTTATGAGTCTTTGTAGCGGTGTTCTGCTGGATTTTAACAGCAGGCACCACAATAAGGCAATCATAAGTGCAAATATTCTACCTCCAATAAGTCCGATGAGAACAATCAGACAGAGATATCTCGAATCCTGTCCGGTTTCTGTTCTCACCTTTTCTTCACCTAGAGTTATTTTACTGTTGGCCTCCAATAATAATTTATCAGAAGCACATTTGGCATCAACAAAATCTTTCCATCCATCCCTTCCAATTGACAGGGACGACGATTTGAAGTCACTTTCTATCTCAATTTCATCCTCACATTCATATGTGTCTCTTTCTTCACATATGGCAATGCTATCTTTTCTAATTGGACTAACTTCATAACTTTCAGAGTTACATTCCTTTCTTCTACGTAGTTTCTTTGAAACAAATTTCTTGATCTTCGACTTCATCTTAGCTCTGCGCAACTTCCTCTCCTTCAGTTCCAGCCTTTCACTTATAGACTCTTCCATTATCAGTTTCCTAATTTCTAATTCTATACATCCCAATCTACCATCATGGCTAGAATCTTCCGTTATCTCCTTTTCATACTGAATTTCCTCAGCAATGGCAATCCCCAAACGCTTCGGTTCCACATTTTGAGTTTCTCGAATTGGACTATTCGACCCACATTCCTTCTTCAAACCTGAGCAGATGGGATTAAAAGACTCCACTTGCAGCACATCATAGCTCAAAACACCAGCATTCTTCCTATCTGCGAAAAACCTACAAAAAGTTTGCACTATCAATCTTAACCCTTCTTGTGCCTCAGAACACGGCTTCAATAATCCACACTTCCCCACATACTCCAGGGAAAACAAGAAAAATGCGGACATTGTCATCCCCACTGTTAATTTCTCCATCCCCATAGCCAAAACCACGGCCATAAAGATCTTTACAACTGTCACAAAAACTCGAATCATATCCACACCCCTGTTAACACCACTTCCCCTCTTATCACCTCTAGCACCAAAGTCACCATCATCACCATCCACAACAGTAATTTCGTCCAGATCCCTCGACCACGGAGGTAAAGGCAAAGGCGAGGGACTAGGTGGAGGACAAAGCAAAGGCGTATGCATAGATGAAGAAGTGAACAAGGATCCACTAATCACTGGATCATTAGAATCATCCAGGGGTATAGCTGTGTTCCTAGCTCTATTTTTCTTGGATGGTTTTTTCAGTTTTTCACGATTCTTGATGAAAAGATCGACGAGAGAGGTCGGGAACCCCGTCTGCACCACGAGAGAAGAGTCCCCACGCCTTCTCTGGGAGTTCCGCAAATGATCGTTTACCAATCGGGAAATTCTGGTGCTCCTCATTTTCTTCCATGGAAATGGCATGGTGCGAATGACAGATGAATTATCCAAGATTTCAGATAAATTAACAACAAAATCTTAAATGGGTTCAGTTGAATTAAATTTCTGTGCTATCAAATAAGGGATTTTTGTGTAAACCCCATTCTGAATGTGGGATTTCACTTACGTCAAGTGAATTTTTATGGGCTTTTCATTAAAAGATTCATGAGAAAATTCAAGAAATCAGAGGACAGGGTTCAAGAAAGAGTTTTTTGGAAGAAAAAAAAAATGAAGAACTGCAGCTTTACACCATCTGCAAGTGCTTATATAGGGTGGATTTGATTGGTTTCTCCATTCTGCAAATGAAGGACGGTGGGAAGATGATTCAACGGAGGAGTGACGAGTGCTTTAACACCGCTGTCGGCTTGGTACTAATCGAAATGATGGGATCTAAGAGTAGACTTTGTAATGGAAATTACAAAATGTCTTTTTCCCATTGGTAAGGATAAATATCTGGTCCAAACATGTGTAGACTCTTATTTTATATATATATATATATATATGCCCTTGGTAACGAAAAAATATCTGGTCAAATATATTTTTTATATTTACGTTTAAATTAAATAAGTAATTTGAACTAAAAATGAGAATATTACCCCATTTGGCCCCCATTATTTGGTATTATAGTTTTGAAATAATATTTTTTTTCAAGAATTGATGATTGGAAAAGAATGAAAAATTTTCAATTTACATGTAATATTATTTTATTGAAATATATATGATTGAAAAGATGAGAGAAAAATATATTATAATTTTAATGAGACCAAACGAGACTAATCTTCTTTCAATTCGTTTTCCCAAAATCTTCAACAGGACAAGAGCATTGTCTTGGCTCCTTCAATTGTCATCCATAATTCGGAAAGCATTTCTTTTATGTTAATTTTTTAAAAATGTTGTAGAAATGTCTTTGTGAAAATGAGTATTCAATTTTTTTTTTTTTTGTTCTTTTGTAACATTTGCATTTTCTATTTTACAATACTATAACTTTCGATATCTTTAGTAGGAATCATTTACAAAGACTTATTGAGTCTTCCTAGAAAAGTCCTTTATACAGGAAGGACAGCGGGACGCAGGGGTGGAAACAATTGCGGGGTTTGGAATCCAATATGCTCGTTCTCCTTTCTCCATCATATTTTAATTTTAACTTAATTAAATATACTTTTATCTCGCAAAAAGAATTGTTTGAACGCTAATATGAATGAAATTTAAATACCAAAAAAAAAAAAAAAAGTTTATGTCTAATTTGTTACAATACCAATAGATTGGTGAATTCTGTTTCAATTTTCTTAAATTTATTTATTTATTTTTCTGAAAACCAATTTTTAATTTTTATTCTATTAATTTGATTTTTATATACATTGTAAAAATGATCAAAATTTAAATTGGGCAAAACTCCAAAACCCACCAAACATGAAGTGACCTTGAAGACTCCTTCACGCGGAATGAGGAATTTGACCAATATAGCAAAAGACACTTTAACAACAATAAAGATATCTATTATTATGTTGTAGCATGTGATTATATTATAACACATCCCTGTATTTATTTTTAAAAAAAATCAACACCTAGTAAACCAAAGATTGGCGGGGTACGTGACATGATGACTTTGGGCACGATAAAATGTGCTTTTGCCTTTATTGTTTGAACTTTTGAATTTAAATCTTTGAAGAATGATTGCATCAATGAAAAAAGATAAGAGTAAAAGGAAAGCAATGGTTTTAAATGCCTAACACATGATTTTGAATTGCCTTTTACAAGTTAAATGGATCCAAGAAATTATTCTCTTGTTGATAATTACTTTACTCGAAAGGCTCAAGTTTGAAAAATTACTTTTTGTACGAATTTTAATCACACATTTCATAGATCCATAATTTTTATCAAATTTTCAAACATTTCATCAATTTTTATCAAAATTTACTAAAATTTGATTTATAACAAAACCAAACAGGGGCTTAATATATGTGAGATAATTAGTCATATTTGTTCAGCTAATCCTATGTTTGACTCATGTTTATAAATACTCAAGAAATTTTTTATTCACACTTTTTCGGATTTTTCACGAGTACTACTCACTTATCTATCATTCATCTATGTGTGTGTGTGTGTATATATTAACACTGTTTATGAACACTTCTAAAACATACATTTAATAATGCTATGTAGCACTATGAGTCCTTAACCAAAGTTTAGGTGGGAGTGTACTCCATTGATTTATGTTTGGCACAACTGTTACTTATAAGTACAGCTTTTAGAGGTTGAGTTTTAAATAGTAGAGTTTCTAGGAGGTTAAAAATTTGTTGATTGTTTGGTTGAGAACTCAAAAAAGTGATGTAAACTTAAAATTGATTGTTTGGCAAAATAATTAAAGTACTTTTGGTTACACTAAAATTTTACTTGAGTAAACATGAAGTGTTTCCTATATTTATTTTTAATTAAGATTTCAATTCATTTATCATGACACAATATTTTAATGTAATCATATATAATTTTAATTTTATTTATTTAAATTATAAATATTATGTGTAAAATTACATTTACTCTCTCTTCTTTCTAGTAGTAATGTATTAAAAAAATCAAAAGAGAATATTAATACTCAAATAGCAATTTCATGATCCTAAATTATCATTATTATATATTGACAAAAACTAACTTTGGACAAGATTAAACTTTATGTCTGCATAATTAACCAACATATTGTGGATAAATATATCATGAAGTTAGTGATAGCAAATTAAAAATATACAAATATTAAAATAATATATATGGTACGAAAACGACAAAATACAAAAAATTAAAACATAAACATGGTGTAAAAGCAAGAAATTACTAAAGTAAATAATTCACTTGAGGTGTCATCTACTTAAGAGTGTGTTTAAGAGAAAATTTCAAAAGTCTAAAAGCTCTTTCATTCAAAAGATGGTTGTTTGGATAAATTCCCAAAATTCTTTTTAATAAATTAGAGTGATAATATAAGAAAATAGATAAACCAATATACTTTTGTTTATATTATCAAGAATCGAAGCCTTATATTTATAGGAAAACATTAGTGTTACAAGGAATACAATAGTCATAATAATTAGGACTACATTAATACAGTGATCATTCATTAATTTATAATACTCCCTCTTGAATAACTCATTACATAATATTTGTCTCGTTAAAATCTTATTTGATAAAAATTCAGTGAGACAAAAATATCGAACAAAGAAAAAAAATACAATTATTTTGGAGCATTAAGAATAAATATTATTTCATTAAAATTTTGACAGAAAAATCCATTGTGATAAAACATGACGAATGAAAATAGTACAACTACTTTTCTTGATGTTGATTATCGAAAATTTTTGAGTCGACACATTTCTACCTCGTGTGCCAATTTCTTAAATGTAGACGTCGCTAATGTTTTTGTGAATAAGCCAACCGCATTATTCCTTGAATGAATTTATTGAACATGACATCATCAGTCTTTTGAAACTCATGTATATAGAAGAATTTTGAAGAAATATGCTTTGTCACGTCTCCTTTGATGTAGCATCATTTGAGTTGTCCAATACAAATTGTGTTACCTTCATACAATATTGTAGGACTATATTTTGTTTAAGCTAATTCGAATGATGCTTGGATATGATGGTCATGTTTCTAAACCATATACTTTCTCGACTTGCCTCATGAATTACAATAATTTCAAAATGATTTGAAAATATTGATGTCAATGTTCGCTTCATATATTTTCATGATATAGCTATTCCATTATGTATAAATACATATCTCATTTGTAATTTAGTTTTACGTGGATCAGAAAGATAACCAACATCTCCATATCCTAATAAAGATCTCAATTTATATAGCTATTCCATTATGTATAAATACATATCTCATTTGTAATTTAGTTTTACGTGGATCAGAAAGATAACCAACATCTCCATATCCTAATAAAGATCTCAATTTTTTAGAATAAAATAATTTCATATAAATAACACCTTTTAAGTAATCAAAAATGTGTTTAACACTATTTCAATGTTTTTGAGTTGATGTAATTATATTTTGCAAAAAAAAAAAAAATTGCCCAATCTATTATAAATTGCAAGATATGTTAATGCTCCAATTTCACTAAGTTATATACTTCAGACTCAAGAAGTTTTTTTTTCCCTCTCCCATTGAACAAACTGAATTGTTTTTCTCGTGAAGTGATCAAACAACCATCTTTCATAACTTTACATATTGTTAAAAAAACAAAAAAAAGAACTTTTCAAATCAGCTATCACAAGAGGAGGTTCACATACACTGTTGTCTTGTACAGATTAGTGAGTCGCCAAACTAATGAAATCAAATGTGGGTTCTGTGCCTAGAGGTAGGGTTGTGGTATATGCTTTTTCAATGTCAATTATTCTCCAACAAGGTGATGCCCATGGATGTGTTTTATCCATATAATATAAATTTGATTATCTCATATCTTACATTTCAAATTCATTTTTCAAATAATGTACAATTTTGTTGAGCTCTTCAGAAGTTTCGATTAGATTTAAATCATCAACTAAACTGTCACAATTACAAATTCAATATTTGTTTTCTTTATAAAAACACATAAACATACATCATTACTGAAAAATTAAAAGTAATGGTTTGTATTACGTGAGAATATGTTTCGTAATAATCAATTTCAATTTTTTTTTTTTTTGTGAGAATCATTAATCTAAAAGTTGGCCTTTGTATCTTATAATTTCAATATTTTTATTTCTCTTTCTTATAAAACCTAACTTATATCCTACAAAGATAGCATTTTTAGGGGGTTCGAACTAAAAATCCAAACATTTTCGTTTCTCTGAAAAGTTCATCTATGCCTTTATTGCTTTTTTTTTTTTTTTTTCTATATTGTTTATAACAATATTATTTCGTTCTCATAATTTATGAGATAATATATAATTTATTGAAATCTCATTATTTTCATACATTTCATGGTTATGTATTAACCATATCATTAATATTTTATGAATGAATCTTTTATAATATTATTTCTTCTGAAATTTTCTCTTTCAAGGTAAAATTTGTGGTGCCAACTGGTCGACCACATTTCTAATGTATTTAACATTTATTTGCTATAGCAGATTGTCATACAGGGACATCAATTTTGTAGGAATATCTTCTGTTGGCACATATGATTGTCACTTTCCTTGTGTCAAAAAATACACCAGGTAATTGATTTGCAACTCTGCACAAGTGAATAATTTTTTCAACATCTTACCCACATTAATTGCTGCAAGGATCAAAGAAAAAGTTATTTCATTCCAAAAAGAAATTACCTTAGTTTTTAGATGTAGTTTTTTTCCCCTTCCCCCAAAGTTGGGATAGTCAATTTATAAAAATGACAATCTGCAAAATGTGTAATTATGGATGGCGAAATAAAATCAACATAAATTCCAAGTTCCGTTGCGGATCCATTTTGAATGCCGTGAGGTTAAAAATTGGGACTTGGATAGCATAATCGAAAACTCATAGGTAGAAAATATTACATTCTTCACCAAATGTAAATTGTAAAGATGAATATCATGAATCAAAACAAAAGTTAGGAGTTTGTTTTCACGAGTAATGATCTAGCAATTAATTGTATATGTTTGGTAAATGACTTCGTTAAGCCATTTGTGCAGTGGCGGATCCAAGATCTCGAGTAAGTTAAGGCGATCGTTGACCGTTAATAACCTCAATAGCGCGATTGTTTATTTATATTTAATTAAATAATATTAAAAAAATTCAATCAATATATAAATGCATTAAATTGTAAAAATCATACGTATAAAAATATAATCCAATACAATCCAAAATAATTTTAAAAATACAATAACAATTACAGGATACAACCCCACTCCATAACTGTAAGTCCAGACAATTACATTTTTCGAGATCTCATATTCTGAAAGCGAGCAACATTTCCTCATTCTTAATGTTTTTTCTTAAATCTCTCGCTCAATGTACTCCACCACCAGATTGTCACTCAACAAGTCATCTCACATTTTGTTACGCAAATTACTTTTGATTAGATTTATAGTAAATAATGCCATTTCAACAATTGTAGTTGCCAGTGGTAATATCAAAACCAATTTTATGAGCCTGTAAACCAAACGGATTGCTTTCTAACTCCCATCTTTATAATATATTATTGTTGAATTATATTTATCATTTTTTATGTTAATTGACGAAATTGTCAATTGAGAGGATTCCAATATAAATCACAAGAATACGTTTACTTCATCATAAACCACATTATTAAGTAGTAACACTTGATATAGTCCAGTGACCATTCAAATAATTAATATAAAAATAAAAGACTTTAAATCATTTTTCGTAATTGAATTAATCTCCAGAAAATGAACCCTTCCTTATCAACCCCACCACTCCAACAAACAACAAATCTCTCTCTCTCTCTCTCTCTCTCTCTAATTAACCAACTTTTTTCTCTCTATCATTAAAGCCAAATCAAACCCTTGATAAAGCCCACCTATTTTGGCCCGCATTTTCCCATTTATGAATGCCATTTCCTTTCATCCATTCCTTGATCTTTCCACCACCATACAAAGATAGATACAGATTCATCATACATATAGTAAGATATTCTTAGTGAATAAAGAATAACCAAGAAATTTTCATAGATACTAATGGTAGTTGAAGCTCGTTGTCTCACTCTTCTTACTCCACAGATTCTTAGCAGTAGGTTATTCCTATTGGGGATATAGTATTTTGTATGTGGGCATTAATTTGGCACAAGTAAAAAACACAAACGATATTAAACTACAAACGAAAAGATGGTAGAATCAAAATAATAAGAAAAAAATGATCCAAGACAAGTGATAATACTCTTTCCTTAAGACAAATTTGCCTACAACCGTGCTAATGGAGTAACAACAATTGTCTCCCAAGATACAACGGATTACTTTCTTGTATTATAAACTCTTCCAACTATAAGGCAACAACGAACTTGAACGGATTTTCTATGTACAAAGAATGACTTTGAATGCAATGTTTGAGAGAGTTTCGGCAAGAATTTTTTATGCAAGACTCGAGAATATGAATTGGGAGGCCTAATTGACGTCCAAGTGGTCCAAATTATAGAAGATGAGGGGTTGTTGATGGAAAGACACGCCCCAAAACTCAACAACCTTCACCAAGGGTCTCAGTCCTTGCTGTCACTCGCCTACCGCTGGCGCGCCGTTCGAGTGCCAAAAGTAGAAACCCTGTCACCGAGCAGCGGTCTTCGGTGTTGAAAAATCGATTTTTCCTTCCAAATTTTGACTAAAATTTCTCATTTATCAAAAATTGATTTTGAGATTTCAAATATACCATGATCATCTAGTCGACGTGTAGAATAAATTTGTCTATTTATTTTTATAATTTGACTATCACATCAAGTTTGAAAATTTGGTCGAAATTGACACAAAAGTCACCTTTCACATTTTTCATGATTTTGTACTTAACCAATTTTAATCTCTTTTTAAAAAAATCCAACAATTACTCACTTCTTCCTATTTTTATTTGGAAAACTAGATTTGTTTATACTTTTAAAATAAAAAAAAGACAAAATTTACTGACGGAGCCATTGTGAACGACCACCAGAACTCACCGTAACATACAATATTTACTAAATGCTTATGATCGAAACGAATTATCTTGATTGAGTAATCCAAAAATTGAGCTCATAATTTTATTATTTGAACAAGTAGTCTAGCGAAAGCTACATTCCTAATGAAAAGTAAATAAAATCACCTAATAGAAGAATCTACTAAAACCATAAAATAACAAAATGATCCATATTGTTGTTATATCAACTTACATATATCTTCATAAACTCTTCCAATAAAGTTGGAGATTCAACATTAACCTTTATAATACAAGGTCTGATGACACTTGCCTTGTGAAAAAGAAACAAATGGATAATCATTAGGTAAAAAAATATCATTGTTCTTTATTGGATATCCAAGCGAGTCGTTAATTATTCAGTGCATCATTATTGCTCATAGGTGTCCAGTTGATCATACCGAAATATAAAAATTTTTCAGTTAACGAACTTCAATTTCGTGATACTGTTTGATTTAATCATTTTCATGAATGTATACTATCAAAGGGGAGTGTCGGATTTTTTCTTGCTTTAGCCAAATAGAATAGAAGTTATGAGAGATATTCAATAGTAATCTTAATGTGATATTCATTGCAACTAATATCTTTAAAACTAAGCAAACTTTTTCTGGATTTGTTGGAATAAATCGCATCAAAGGATATTAACCTAAAGAACACAACTGCAAAAATACAAAATACAAAAAAATATTTACCTTTTGCAAAGGTGAATATAGTACTAATACGAAAGAACGGCACGAGCGAAACCCTATTACAAAAATAAGTTTGCATAATTATCTCAACGGCTTTAAATAAGTAGTTGCAGAAACCACAAGAGAGATGTTTGATAAAGTTTTAAATAAGTATTCAACCTTCATACTTCATGTAATTGTTGGAAAAAATGAGATGAATGGCTGAATTTGGCATACATTTTGAGTGGCGCCTGTTTGCTTATTTTGGAATATCAACATTTATTTGTGTTCTCCCTCGCAAGAGCATCGAAATCGTATATTTACTTACGAAAAATGAAGTTCAGGTAAATGAGAAATTGAAGTTCGAAGTGGACCATGCAAATATGGTTTATGTTGGAGGGAAAAATAAATCGAGTTTATCCCACATAGTAAGTTTATGAAACCAAAAACCACTTTATATATGACTATACTTTGGAAGTATGTAATCATGTGTAGCATAGAGGCTCTCTCCACGTGCGCGCTCAGGGGGATGCAATTCACTGATTGAAATAGGCTTCGGACCTTGAACTTATGTGCGGGCTAGGCCTGTATACACGAATGTCGGACCAAATTGACCAAAAAATTGGCTCCTTAGGATGGCCTGCGTTTTGCCAATTTTTTGCTATCAATAATTGACTTTTGGTTTCTAAAACTCTAAAACTCCAATGATTATTCCCATTAATGTTTGAAACTCCAATGGATATTGCCATTGAGTTAATGGACATATTTAACTCGTCATTACTGGGGTTAAGTCTATAAGAAGCATCGGTTTTCCACTGTTCCAAATATGAACAACGCACGTATGCATATACGGTATGTTGGTTGCATATACGGTATATTAGTTGCATATACAATATGTTAGTTACATATTCGGTAAGTTGCATATCCAGTATGTGTTGTAAATCCGGTATTTGTTAAATCATATTCACTTACGATTATTAAATCCAACAGTAATAACCAAAAGAAGAACTTCAGATATCACAAAAAACACACAGATGGGTAGATGAAAATGTTAAAAAGCAATGTTTGCTTATAAAGCCACGTACAAAAAGATCTACAATTACCTCAGACAGCATATATCAAGCTCACTTCAAATATCTACATTTATTATTGGCAAAATGGTAGGATTCGTGAAAAAAATCTTAAATATCATAAGTAAATGGATCGAAGCAATAGAAAAGACAATTAGGGTCGAAGAAGCGGATCACCCAGAGCATGAGAAATACACGAAGAATTAGGTTTGAACCAAAAAAATAAAATAAAAAGTGAGATGACAGTATTTATAAACTTACTCAAAACAACATCGGTTTGGAAATATTATTTTAACTTTGTTAGGAATTAATTTAAACAACGGCGTTTTGCACGCATATTGGTTCGAACAACGTCTTTTTTTTTTAAAGTACAAAATGGCATCGTTTTGATCGACACATTAACGATATAAAAATAGTGGACATTTCAAGATGTAAGAATGTACAATGGTAACCTTCCTAGTACAAATCAGTTATAATAATAAAAAAATAATCCAGCTTAATTTATTGGAATTTTACAAGGAATTCAAAACACAGACCGTAAAAAATATTAAGAACAAAAGCGAATAAGAAAAAAGAATAAAAGAAATAAAAAAATTTAAACATACTCGTATATAAAGTAATCTGGAAAAAAATTAAAGAACATTACCTACAGAACTTTCCAAAAAAATTCGCATCTTACTGCCCAAAAAAAATGCACGAGGAATAAAAAATTTGAATTACCCTTGTTGGGATAGCTTGATGAAATATAATCGAGAACGAAAATAAACATCAATCATAAAACATAATCGAAAAATGAACACAAGAGTACCCAAGATGTTGACCCAGTTCAGCCAAATGGCCTAGCTGGGAGGCTAAAGAGTAACCCCGTTTAACTATATGCATCAACTGCCTTCTAGAGAGAGAGAGAGAGTACATCAAACCCAATGAGATATAGTTTTTAGCCCTAGATCACAAAGATCTCGTAAAAACAACCCTTCTAACATCAACCAATCAAACCAACCAGAAATTGCACAGTAACACAGTAGGCCCAAAATTATTGTATCAGCCTTATAAAATAAAGTTTACTCTAATAACTCTACAATAATCAGAAATCGAAGAAGAAAAGAGAAGGAAGATGAATAGAATTCAGAGAGAAGACATAGAGAAAAGATTTCAAACTCAAAGATGAAAAGCCAAAAGTGTATGAACCGTCTTAACCAAAACACATTATTAATCCATGAATTAATCTCCACCTTTGATCAAATCTAATGGTCAAGATTTCATCTAAAAAAACACAATCTTTATAATAATCAGGCCACCAATAGGATGTTGCCATGAAGGCCATCCAATCCACCAAGGCAACACGGTCATTTTACTAAAATAGCACCATTTTAAGTTTTAATTTAACACATTTCCTTCAAACTTCACCTTGGTTCAAGTATCTACAGTAAGGTTTAAGTTATTGTCTACACGATAAACTGTATATCTGGTATGTTAGTTGCATATCTGGTAAGTTGCATATACGGTATGTTGGTTGTATATCCGGTAAGTTGCCTATACGGTAAGTTGCATATACGATATATGCTGTAAATCTGATATTTGTTAAATCGGTATTCGTTCACGATTATTAAATCTAACAAACATAAAACAGATTCAGAGAAAAAAATTAGTTTCTTATATTGTTGATTTCAGAAATTAATTTTTATTTGATTTTCAGAAATGGCAACCAAATCAACCAACATGACATAACCCAGACTATGGCTACTGAAAACCAGGCTGTGGGTTCAACTGTAACTCAAGGGCCAAGTTTTGTTGTGCCTTAAGAGCCAAATACTGTCATGGCTAAATTGTCAAGCTATGTTATGAACCAGATTGTGGCTCAACCAATTGGTCATGCCGTTACTGTTCCGGTGATTCATGGAGAAAAATCGAAGAAATACAATGGATTGAATTTCAAAAGGTGGTAACAGAAAATGTTGTTTTACCTGACCACTTTGCATCTTGCGACGTTCTTAATTGAATCTACTCCGAAACTCAAAGAGGGTGAAGATGATGTTCAAGCTGTTAGCGCACTGGACCGAAATTACATTATGAACATCTTAGCAGATCTGTTATACAACGTTTATAGTACTTTGAAAACTGCTAAAGTGTTGTGGGAGATATTGAATCGAAAATATAAGAATGGGGATGCCGAGACCAAAAAATTCATTGTTGGTCGATTCTTAGATTATAAGATAGTGGACTCCAAAACAATAATCAATCAAGTGCAAGAATTCCAAGTAATTCTTCACGAGATTCATGCCGAATGGATGATTTTGAGTGAAACTTTCCAAGTGGCTGCAATTATTGAAAAATTGTCACCCGCGTGGAAGGGTTTCAAGAATTATCTTAAGCACAAGTGAAAGAAAATAAACGTCAAATAACTAATTGTTAGACTTCGAATTGAAGAAGACAACATGAGTTCAGAAAAGAAAGGGTTCAATCATATTGTGGCTAAAGTCAATGTTGTTGAAGACGGTCAAAGTTCTAAAACCTTCAAAAACAAGTCTAGGATATCTGGTAGCAAGGGTGCTAAGCTGGGACCGAAAAGGGGCGTTCTAAGAAGAAATTTCAAGAAAAATACTTCAAATGGGACAAAATAGTCCACAACGCTTCGGAGTACTGATTGCCAAAGAAGAATAATAAGAAAGAAGCAAATGTGGTTGGCTACATTGCACATGATGTGTCGGAAATGAATTTCGTAGCTATCATTTCTAAAGTAAACATGATAGGTTCCAACCCAAAATAGTGGTGGATTAACACCGGTGCTACGAGGCATGAGTGCTCTTATAAAGAGTTATTCGTTACTTTCTAAGCAATTGAGAATGGAGAGAAGTTGTTCATGGGAAATTTAGCAACTTCTAAAATCAAGGGTCAAGGGAAGATAGTTCTGAAGATGACTTCGCGAAAAGAACTAACTCTTAACAATGTGTTGTATGTGCCGAAAATCCATAAAAACCTAGTATTCGGGTCACTTTTGAATAAGTATGGTTTCCTTATTGTATTTGAGTCAGACAAAGTTATTTTGTCAAAAAAATGGAATATTTTTCGAAAAACGTTATGTTTTCGATGATATGTTTAAATTGAATGTAATTGTTGTTAAGCCAAAAATGAATAAAATAAACTCTTCTGCTGACTTGCTTGAGTCTTCCAACTTATTGTATGGTAGACTAGGATATGTTAACTATATGAAACTTGTGTTGAGGCAAAATTGACAAGGTCATCATTTAAATCAATTGAACGGAATACAGAACCACTTGATTTAATTCACAGTGACATATGTGATTTAAAATTTGTACAAACAAGAGGTGGCAACAAGTACTTCATTACTTTTTTCGGCGATAGTAAAAAAATACTATTACGTGTATCTGCTTAAACGTAAGGACCAAATTATAGAGAAATTTATTCTCTATAAGAATGAAGTTGAAAATCAACTCATTAAGAACATTGAGGTGCTGAGAAGTGATCGAGGTGGTAAGTATGAAGCACCATTTGATGAATTTTGTTCACAACAGAGAATTATACATGAAACTTCCGCACCTTAATCACTGCAACAAAATCGTGTTGTTGAAAGGAAAAATCAAGATGTAAGAATGTACAATGGTAACCTTCCTAGTACAAATCAATTCTAACAATAAAAAAATAATCCAGCTTAATTTATTGGAATTTTACAAGGAATTCAAAACACATACCGTAAAATATTAAGAACAAAAGTGAGTAAGAAAAAAGAATAAAAGAAATCAAAAAATTTAAACATACTCGTATATAAAGTAATCTGGGAAAAAATTTTAAAAAATTACCTACAGAGCTTACCAAAAAAATTGCACCTTACCCCACCAAAATAATAATAATAATAATAATAACATAGGAGGAAGAAAAAATTCGAATTACCCATGTTGGGATTTCTTGACGAAATATCATCGACAAAAAAAATAAACATCAATCATAAAACATAATCGAAAAATGAACACAAGAATACCAACGATATTGACCCAGTTCAGCCAAATGGCCTAAATTGGGAGGCTAAGGAGTAAGCCCGTTTAACTATATACATCAACCGTCTTCTAGAGAGAGAGAGAGAGTACATCAAACCCAATGAAATATAGTTTTTAGTTCTAGATCACAAAGATCTCATAAAAACAACCCTTCTAACATCAATCTATCAAACCAATCAGAAATTGCACAGTAACACAGACACCAATATCGTAGGCCCAAAATTATTGTATCAGCCTTATAAAATAAAGTTTACTCTAATCTCTCTACAATAATCAGAAATCAAGGAAGAAAAAAGAAGGAATATGAACAGAATTCAGAGAGAAGACACGGAGAAAAGGTTTCAAACTCAAAGATAAAAAGCCAAAAGTATATGAACGGTCTTAACCAAAACACGTTATTAATCCATGGATTAATCTCTGCCTTTGATCTAATCTAACGGTCAGGAGTTCATCTAAAGAAGCACAATCTTTATAATAATCAGGCCACCAATAGGATGTTGCCATGAAGGCCATCCAATCCATCAAGGCAACGCAATCATTTTATGAAAATAGCACCATTTTAAGTTGTAATTTAACACATTTCCTTCAATCTTCACCTTGGTTCTCAAATACGATCTCTTTCAGTGTGCAAAAGTGCAAATCTTAAGCTTACCTATCATCATTACCCAGTACGTGCAAAAGAATTTCACTTGTAACAATATGGAGAAATGATAAGCATGATTTAAACTTACCAACGGATAATACGTTTGTACCCCTATCAGATGGGTTATTTTTAGTATGAATTTTTATCAAGTTAACTTCACCTACAAATTTTTTTTCTTATAACGTGATACTTTACTTCAATATGTTTTGATCTTTCATGATAGACTAGTTCTTACTTAATAAAAGAGCACTCTGGCTATCAGTGAAAATGGTTACAGTATCATGCAAAAAATTCAACTCTTTTAAAATCCCTTTTAACTATATACATTCTTTTACAGCCTTAGTTATAGCCACACATATAGCTTCAATGCACGACAATGTAACTAATGGCTGCAACTGAGATTTTCAAGTTGTGCAATTATC
>CAIGRM010224089.1:0-15268 GCA_903798335.1 Fraxinus albicans
TAATTACAAATATTGGACAAAGATGAGATTGGACAAAGTACTATGAGATAAGGACTTAAGTAAAATGATCGATCATCCACATGGCAGGTTCCCTGTGTGAAGGAGAAGCGTGCTGTAGGGGAGAAGGCGGAAATGTCCAAGATGTGTATGGTCGCCTGCCTTGATTAGAACACAAATCATGATTTTCAACCGTTTCAAAATTATGAGACGCAATTATCATGACGTCGCCATCTGTGAGAAATCCATGGAGGGCCTTCGGCTGCTCTACCACTTCTTTTGCTCCATTCTGAGCTACTTCAATCTAACCAGGGGCGACGACAAGAGACAAAAAAATATATATATATATAGTTTTATACTGGGCTGATATATAGAAAAAAAATTCAATAAATTCTACTTTTTTTACTTTACAAAATTAATTGGACCGCCTGCCCCACCCCCACCCCCACGCCCCCACCCCCTTCCTCCACCCTTGAATCTAGCCTTCACAAGTAACATCAAATGGCTGGGGACACTTTGCAGGGGTGTTCATGCGTTGCAAATAGCAGAGCTGGCTGGGAAAAATGCCTGTCGAGCTATTCTTTTCTGTCTACTGTCCCTGTAAAGTTGATGGCCAAAGGTGGTTTAACGTGTTCCCCTGCCTTTATCAAATCAACAAGACCCAAGAGTGGAGGAACAGTTTCTTCTTCTTGAGGGGGAATGGGAACTTCACCCAAATGATCTGAAGCCAAATGTCAGGGTCCCCCGACAATATAGAGAGCTAGGTAAGCCTTCATGCAACTAGCCATTGCTATGCATTTTATCGTTGAATCTTACGTTTGCTTTCTTATTTTTAGATTGTGTCCGGCGAGGACCCTTGAGCAGTGAAGCCCTAAATGCCTACAAGGAGAGCCTCGACAAGATGTACATGTGAAGGACGGATTTTGCAAGTCAAAAGTTCTATTTTACAATGACCGTTACCTAAAGAAGTGCGGGTTAATGGGCAAGTTTCATTGGATAAAGCTGCTTGAACAAGGCCACATAGGCTCTGTTCAAATAGGGGCGCTGCTTATAGATGGGGGCCCTATGCCTACGTGGCCCTGTTCAAGTAGCAACACTCAAGTTTCATCAATGGCAATTATTGTGTTCAAACTAATAATTCAGCAAAAAGTTGAAGATTGAAAGAATAAAAATGTACTGGAGAAAAGAAAGATTACACATTTCAGACAATAAAACGAAAAATAAGAATCATTTCATAAGATGATTTCCGCAAACTTAAATTCTAGAGTTTCTTTAAATACTCATAAAGACCACCTCCGTCAATTCCATCCTATATAATTCCCATACAAATCTCAAAAATCGTTCCCAAATGCAACAAAGATATTGCTAAGAGACACTACAAATTCATCAAATAAGAGATAATGTTACATTCAAAAACTAGAGAGAATTGGTAAATGTTGAATAGACACTACCTACAGCCAATCACTAAGTTCTATTCCCGCTTGATTGGAATTTGGAAAGAGAAGTGAACCAAATATAAAAGATTTTGAAAATGATGAGCACTAAGTATGTATCTATTGTAGTATCAGATAACTTGGGATCTAATGAGCCTGGCTTATCTTAAATTTAGGTGCGAACTTCTTCATTTGACGAGTACGCTCTTTTGCCTCTTTCTTGCGAAGAGCCTCGGCGCTTAGTTTTGACTGAGCCTCTTCCAATTTCTTTCTCTGCTCCACCTTCTTTTGCTGCAAGGCTTCTTGCCTGGCATTTTGAAGTTCCTTGTAAATCTCTTGAGCAACTTTTAATCTAGCTGCCTCTGTTTTAGATCGAGCCTGAGGCAAAAAGGTCTTCTGGTTAAGAAAAACCATGAAACTAAAAGGTTAAATATATAATTACTCACCTGGGAGCTGGGCCTGTATCTTCCAATCAGGTCAATGTAATAGGGTACAAGGGCGACCAATCGACTCATGTCAGCCATGTGATTAGCATCTGGAAGAGCAAACTTCAACACCAGCATCTTCTTGTTTGATCCCAAGTGTTGATCAGAAAAATGCAGTGAGATGAAACCCTTGCCAAATTTATCAAATGCTTTGTCACCAAAAACCTGCATATAAATCCGAGGAAAATTACGTTGAATAATTTATCATGAAGAGGAAAGAAAAAGAAATTTTCACATGATATTACATTCCTTCTTGTCTGCAAATAAACAATAAAAAAGAAATTATTGTATAGATACAAAGAAAGTAGCAATGCCAATGGACACATTAGACAAGCCAGTTGCCAAGCATGAAAAACTATGCAAAAATTTGATATTGAAAATAAGGACAGATATCAAACTAAACATGGACATGGGAAAAATGAACCTGCAAAGATATAAATTATAACTGGAGATTGCAATAATGTGATTGGAATTCACGAGTTACTTGGGCACAAATTTTATCAATCTTAGTTTGGCCTTCAGCAGAGGAGCCTAGCCAGTTCAACCCATGCAATATTTTCTTGCCAAAGTAAAATAATAAATTTCTAACGAAAATTAATTAATTTTTGAAAAAAGGTTAAAAAATGTACTTATTGGTCAGCAAAACTAGCCAATCATTATCAAAGTCTAACGATTTGTAATCAAAATGGCTTACTTAATTCATCTACTCTTAACTTCCCGTCCTATTCTACAAAAGGAAAACCAAAAGGAGGAACTCCATTCAAAATGGTACTCCATTTCTCTTTCCTTTCTTTTTGAGCTCCTCACTTCACATCACGTCACGTCACTTCTCTTCTTCTTCATTTTTTATTTTTTTAGTTATTTATTTTTTGCAAAATTTCTTAGACAAATGTGAGGTAGTGGAGGCACTGGAGGGCCTTCTACTAATAGTCTGCGTTGACTTGGTGATTTTAGCTTTTACTAATGTACCTTCATTTTGTCCAACAAATTCCACAAAAAATTAATAAAGAAAAACAAGAAAAGCAACTAAGAAGCTAAGTCAGGAACTTATAAAAGAACGAGAAGAGAAATGCAATATCATTTTCAATGGAGTTTCTCCTTCTGGGTTTTCCTTGTGTAGAATGGAGCAAGGAGTAGATGGATTAAATAAGCCATTCTGATTAGACAATGTTAGGCTAGTTTTGCTTATAATTCAAAAGTTAGTGTTACTGTGTTACGAAATTAATTAATTTTCGAAGAAGAATCAATTATTATATTTGAAATTGAAAGTGTAAATATACTAGACCACTCAAGCAAGCGTACGAAAGTAAGTATGCTTTTCATTCCCACCTCGACAGCAAAGTTGGGATAATGCAAAGTTTCACTAAGACATAAATTGAGATCTTGAATTTTAGCCTCTTTCTTCCGATACTGGGCCGCTCAATAAATCTGATAACATGTCTTTCTTCCTCTCCCATTCTATTTCTTTCATACCAAAAAAAAATATCAAAAGCCACTTTAGTGTGATTGATTTTGGAATAAAAGATGGTACTTTTGGTCCATTTATAATTTTTTTCAATTGCTCCTTAGTTAAGGTAGCATACCTATATGTGCAAGTGATTTGTCTCTTTACAATATTATGTATTTTTAGTGACATTTATTCATGAAATGTTAATTGAAGTACAGATCCTACATCAAAAAGAAATGCAAGATTCCTTCAGTAGTCTCAAAAGACTACTAAGAAATGTGTAATGCAAAAATCTCACTCCTTTAAATAAACCTTCGTGTTAGTCCAAGTCGTGGGTATTGCACAGTGGAATAAGTTTGCCAAGGGACTTTTGCATCGCATGACAATGTCAATATTATAAAATTCCCATGGGAATGCATAGTTTCGTAGTGGAATAGGTTAGCCAAGTGACTTCTTCATCATATTTTCATATGATGATGTCATTCTCACAAAATTCTCTTGGTACCCCTATTCTACTTTTCAGCCACACATCTATACAACCCGAACTAATATGAAAGTTCATAAATAAAAAATGAGTATTTGAAAACAGTCACTAAAATACATGACATCCAAATACCATATTACAACATTAAAAACAAGTACAACATTCCATACCACCATTTCATTGAAAGTAATCATGAATAATCGAGTGCTCTAATAAATTTTTGTGTAGTCTTTTGAGGAGCTCGAAGGAATTTCGCATTTCATTTCAGTGTAGGATCTGTATGGGTCAACTAACATTTCATATATAAAGATCACAAAAATAAATAACATTGTAAATGGACGAATAACTTGCACATATAGGTATCCTACCTTAAACATGAGAGCAATTAAAGAAAAATTATGCCTTATTTAACTCAGACAGAGCCATAAAGTACCAACTTGTCAGCTTTTCTTGCAAAATCAGTCACACTAAAGTGGTGTGTGTGTGTGTGTAATTTTTGGTATGAAAGAAATAGAATGAAAGAGGTAAAGTGGCGTGAGAGAGATGAGAGTTGGACAAAGATGCTAAGGGGCTTCTTGAACGTGCTTTAAGCTAATGAGTATTGGAAAAACAATGACTAAAATTCAAATTCTCAAATTATCTTTTAGTCAAAACTCTATATCATCCCAAACAATTATTTGATACAATTTCATATGTATATATATGATTTTTCCCGAAATATACAATTTTACTTTAGCAAAAAATACTACAAAGGCTTAAAGTCAAAGATTTGGGCTTGAACTGACTTGGTTAACCTCTTCCAATTAAGGGCAAATTAATGAGTCCACAGTGGGCTAACAAAATCAATAATCATAGTTTCTGTCGATTCACCTAATTCGTTTTGAAGGAGTTATTTTCCCCTCTTAAAATAGTCCATAAGACTTATTTAGAAGAAAAACTAAAAACTCTAACTACAGAAGGAGACGGTAACAGTTAATATAAGTGCCACCAAACAAAGGAGTCACAAAACAAACAAAAAAAAGAAGCCACGAAAAAAAAAATCAGGCAAGCACAAGATGTAACTTCCCCAAGTATTGAGTTAAAGTAGAAATCAGATCTTTCGAAGGTCTCCACAAGTTAAAAGAAAAGCAGATAGCTTGTGTAAAGCTAAATATCTGTCAAAGTTCTACTAAGCCACTAAAATAATTTTTATTGCCAAACCTTGTGATAGAGACCAAATCCAACCCAAAAGAAAAATTTAAAAGAAGAAAGACCAAAGAAAATTACTTTTAAGACTACCAGATGCATTAAGTTTCTGAGCAGAATTTCAATAATTGCAATCAATAGACAGATATATGTATGCAAACTTGTTCTAGCACATTCAATTTACTAAAAATAATGTAAACTTTTTCAATAAATACTCTGTTCCCTAAACAATTACAAATTCAATGTGGGCCAGTCGCGCAATCCCCCAAACAACATCACTCCTCCTCATCATATGCCACAACAAAAGAAAAAATTATGATTCTTACGGCTCAAGTCTATTAGAATATGCCAACTTGCTTCCAACCAGGTTAAGGATCGGAATAACAAACACCAAAATCAATTAATCAAACCAACATTCATCGTCATAAATAACTCAAAAGATAAATACAAAAAAAACAAAAATTCATTGTTCTTCTCCTTGATTAGCTATACCCTTATAATTCCATAAAATTCCCATTTCTAGAGTGCACCAAAATTTCACTTCCAGCTCGTTTAAATCATAAATGCACAATATGTGGCTAATAAGTACCCAAAACAAATGGCTAGAATCAATCGAAAAGCATTCAAGAGATACTACAATTGAAACAACTATGTATGCATATGCATATGTGTGCATGTAAACCAGATCGAACCCAATACCTGATCTAGTACAGCATCAGTAATTAAATCCCCAGCAACCTCCTTGGATTCAGACATCACCTGCAGCTCCTCCACCACCCACTTCCTCCCACTCGGAGGTGCCACCTGCACTGCAAACCGCTGCAAGTCCCTCACCTCCTTCTGCATTATTTTTGCCAACTTCTTCCTTGCCAAGGCAAAAACCACATGATCCATCGCATCGTCATTCATATACACCTCAAATGTGATTTCATCCTTACATGGTACCACCATATTGTACAGTCTTGAAATCAAATCGTGCCGGCTCTTAAGTTCCATTGTTGCCAGCAACCCCGAGCAAAACCTCCTCCCACTTGCATAAAACTTAAATACGTTATTCCCTTCCTTCAACAACAGTGGAGAATCTTCAGTCTCCCCCACACCCAACAAGCTAAAATTCTTGTCGAAAATCGAATCCTTAATTGCAAACTTACTCGCCCATGCTAACGCCAAGTTCTCATTGTCCCTTTTCCCCGTGAAATAATTAATAGCAAAAACAATCAAAAATATAACACATACAATTTCAATAGAATATGACAACAACAGATTCACTAGAGACGTAACATCCGAAACTTCAGATTTCACGTCTTTCCCCGAATCAGGTTTTTCCGGAACAGAACTCAAATCAAATTCCGACCCAGTAGCAGATTCCTTAGTAACAATATTTTCCGGGCGCAAATATTGTGGAATCCCTTCAAACTCATCCTCGTCCCAATAATCAAACGACGTTGAAGCGGGCTTCGAATTTAAATTCGGATCTGAAACCGGGGACAGAATTTGGGAGTCGGGCTTTGGATTCGGGTTTTCATGACGGGATTCCAAGGTGGGTTCAGAAAGAGAGATAGGGGGCGTACGGTACCGGATAGGTCCAACGTCATTCGATTCTATGACAAACTCATCATCTTCATCAGCATCGAACCCCTCAAAGTGGGGTTGATTGGTGGCGGAGGTGGCGGAAATGCGGTGGATGAGAAGCAAGCAGACGGAGAGAAGTGTAA
Organism: Fraxinus albicans; assembly: GCA_903798335.1. NCBI lineage: Eukaryota > Viridiplantae > Streptophyta > Magnoliopsida > Lamiales > Oleaceae > Fraxinus > Fraxinus albicans. The sequence continues at coordinate 6,747 of CAIGRM010224089.1, forward strand.
TTACATGCAAAAGCCTGCGTAAGAGAGAGAGGGAGGATTTTTTCGCCATTGTTGAAGCTTGNGGATAGGTCCAACGTCATTCGATTCCATGACAAACTCATCATCTTCATCAGCGTCGAACCCCTCAAAGTGGGGTTGATTGGTGGCGGAGGTGGCGGAAATGCGGTGGATGAGAAGCAAGCAGACGGAGAGAAGTGTAATTACATGCAAAAGCCTGCGTAAGCGAGAGAGGGAGGATTTTTTCGCCATTGTTGAAGCTTGGTGATATGATTGGCCCGTATAATCAGTGATGAGTAAAAGAGGGAGTGAAGTGTTTGTATAAAGTTGAAATATGATTCATGAAGAATTTGTAATTTCGAAAATGCATCATCCAAAAGATAAACTTGTAATTTAAAATTTAAAAAAGCATTTTTAATTTTTTGAATATTTTTAGTAAAAAATTTGGAAAAACTCAAAACATGAAAACAAGCATTTCAATAAAAATTTATTTGAATAAATTTTAAAAAATACAAATATAAAGTCTAACAAATAAAATTAAATAATCAAGAAAAATAAAATTGATAAATTTTTTAAAAAATAAAAAATATGAAAAATAAAATCTCAAATGTTTAAAAAATTCTAAAAAATAAAAATAGTTCAAAGTCTTAATAATTATTTTCTTAATGGTCACAAGTGGTGGTCCTTCATGTGGTGGTGGTGCTGGTGGCGAAGTAGTGTGTAGTTCAATTGATGCTCATGGTGGATTGGGATTGGGGGGGTATTGTGGGTGAAGTGGGATTTTGAGTGTTTGTGATCAATAATTGATTAATTTGTGACCAATAAAAAATATATGATAAAAAATAAATGTGAGATTATGATTAAATTTGTAATCACAACTCACAATTTGTTAAGTTGTGACCAATTAATTGGATAACTTGTGATTGTGAAATAAGTTGTGATTTATAAAATTTGTAATTGAGAAATAATATGTCACATATTAATTTGATATTTTTTTTTAATCAATAAATAAGTTGTGATTTATGAAATTTGTGACTATGACAACTTATTTATAAGTCACGATTTTATTAAGATTACAATACTATACAATTTATTGTCACAAATCACCTTAAATGTGTATTGCTTCATTTATGACCTAGTTAAATTTTATTAATAGTGATAAATTGTATAGTATTGTGACCTAAATATATTTAATTAATAATATATTTTATATTTTAATTAATAAATTTAATTATGGCCTGAAGTTTTAAAACACATTTGTTAATTTTGAAATTGTATTTTCTAACCACCTTAAATGTGTATTGTTCCCTTTAAAGTATTTATAATTAAAATGGAATCATAACTCAGTTTTTCAAAACTCATTTTTTTTTAAAACTTATTTTCAATTTCATATTTTATTGAACTCGTGTTAAAGAGCAATATGAATAGAATAATGTTATCTAGCATAGTAGTATTAAATTATTAGACTAATGTGTCACTATGCGATAAGATTAATTAAATGTGAAATTATATGATTCATTTAGTTGAATCTGTAATTTAATATCACTGGTATTGTCACATAAACTGATGTTAAACATCAATTATGTTAAATAGCATTTCTTAATCAGTGTCTATAGTTTTTTGGGTACAATAATATTGATGAAATGTTGACAACGGCGTTGTCATCCTACTTATATTTAAGTGACATTGATATTAATTTATTAATGATTGTGTGAAAGCTATTTTCTAGGTTCTAAAAGAAATGAATTAAAATTATTAAAGTCGAGTAGCTTGGCAGGTTTCCTTCTTCTATAAAGGGTCAAATCAAATGATGATTGGTTTGAAACACATCCCTGTCTCATGTGTTATTGAAATAAATCGCTTTATTCAAGATAAAAAAAAAAAAAGGTTGAACCCCAACCTTGAGGGCCCACCGCCCCGTCCCTGGAGCATTATAGAGGGGGTAAATCGCGGGATGTGTCTCAATATGTCAGGGTGCAAGAGTCGTCATACTGGTGCTTACAAAGAGTTCAATTTCATACCTTGTAAGAAGTAGGAATATAACCCTCACACCGCGACTGCCAACTTTATTAATAATATGTTGGATACTAGATTGTTCGTGCAAATACACTGTAATATGGTGATAATGCCTTGCGGTATTGAGTGTCGAAATATGACATGTAAAATCTAACAAGATAAATTGAAAATTAATATTCATGTCTATTGCTCAATGTAACATTTTGATAATATTATCGTATCTTTATTTGTGAGATTCTTGTGCTTGGTTGCATATGGGAGAGTTCGATATTAACACTAACGTGGTGTAAATGGGTATTAAATCCCGACTAGTCTTTCTTTCTCTTCTCTTCTCTTCTTTATCCACTTGGTCATTGATAAGTTGATTTTGCACCTATGGGGGGGCCACCAAAGATGGACATTTGGTAGTGCTTTTGTAGTTTATATATATATACTTAATTTGTGTAATTATTGATCATTTTAAGACAAAACCCAATATTGGATGAGAAAAGATAAAAAGAAATGAAAATTGATCAATAGGATTGAAGTTGGACGGATTCTGTGATTCAGAGAGCAAAGTATCGATTTTGGAAATTGAAGGACATGCATTGCAATAATGGAAGCCTTGTATTGATTGGAAAAGATAATCGAGGGACTGATTTGTACAGGAATGGAAAACATTGACCATTGCGATCTCAAAGTCCTTGTAGAAGAACCGAAGCCACATAAGTTACACTATGAAATCACACCCTTCTCTTAGGTGCAATTGCGTAGGCCAAAGGAGGCCTAGAATCTGCTTCTCCTAATTCGACTCATATCCGATTTTGACATTATATGGCAATGTTCAACCCTATTATAAACTATAAATAGTTTCTTCTATTCTCTTTAAAGAGAGACACATTCTTGAGCCAAAATACATAATTTCATCTTTATACTCTATATTTGTGGCTAGGATTCAACCTTTTCTTCTCTCTTTTCATTGTACTTGAACCTGATGATGTTCTTTATCCTTTATTAGTATTTTTGGGGGTTGCAGCTAATTTTTTAATTGTCAGGACGATGTAACTTAAGTTATTAATGTTGAGTTAGTTCAAATATTTCATGCCAATTTCATGCATGTTAATTGCTTATTTTGTGCCAAATTAAATTCAATTTCTTGATCACAAATTAATAAATTTAGGGGCGATATTGATACTGAGAGGCGATGAATTTGTCTAACTCGTACAATAAGTGACATAGGTTTTGATAAGATATTGAAAAATACTCTTATAGTTTATACAATCTTAAATTAATTATGCGTTTATATATGTTGAAATTTACATAGATATAGTAAATTTATGTAGTTAAATTTAGTTAACAATCATGCTACATGTACATTCTCTTTTACATAAGTTTGACACTCTTCAACATGATATCCATCATAGCCATTGATTTCCACAATACTATATTACACAACTGATCATATTTCGACACATAGAGATTCCAACAACAATATCAAGGAGAATGTAAATATAACTTAATTCAATAATTAATTCGATTGTTAACTGTTACGGGCCTGAGTCAAACCCGCCACCTCACCCTCCGTGCGATATCAGAGGTGGCCCACACCATACCACGTGGCGGAAGAGGTGATTTCTCATGGGACAAGTTGACCGAATATGCCGAAGTGATCCCACAAAAACGAACTGAATGTCAACAAATGAATCGGACTCATCTGCACGAATACTGCGGATGCAAAGACTCGCACTTCGCTTCTACAATGCTGCAACGCCCCTTCTGCCTCACCTCACCCTTTCAAAGATCTCTTGTACAAAGATCTTTCATAAGTCAAATCACTAACTGATTGGAAGTGCGGCAAGACCCAAACGGTCAAATTAGCTACTTTTGTCAGGAACATTCAATACCAACCAACCTACGAAGGGACATATTGACACCTAAGATGTGACGAGCCTTGAAGATCTGGCAACATGTGTCTCTCCATCCAATGACTCTCATCATCCCATCATCGGTATAAATACTCACTTATTATGTCTGAAGAAGGATTGGAATCCAACACTCTTCAAACTACCACTACATTGTGAAATTAAGTATTCTCTTCCCTCAAATATTATTATTTTTCGATACACACTTTGTCAACTACTTCCCGGCGAGTGTTTCACCACCGGTGAGCTCTTCTCCGGTTGAACTTCAAACTGACTTGACCGTCGGAGTGCTTGCGACCACTCCCAACCCTCCCGAAAAGACCACGAGTGGCTAACGATGTGCCACGTGTGCAGGAAGAGATGACTTGAAGACATTTTCTGTTGGCTACGTGTCGAAACCATTTTTCGAGGTCAACATTAACATATATAAAAAGGGACCGTAGTATATTGAATTAAGTGAATGATAATTGACCTAGGTGGAATCGGAAGTTCTAACTACTTAGCCCTTGTTTTGTAGAGATTAAAATCAAAATTTTAGTAGATTTTGATAAAACATTATAAAATATGTGGTTGAAAAGTTGTAAGTTTTATAAAATATGTGGTTAAAATTAATTATTTGTTTTGATTTGAGATTTTAATTCAAACCAAACGAGCACTTAATCTCGTAAATCTTTCATAATATCTTCAAGCATTGATAGTGTTATATAGAGTTTAGTATTATTTTTATTTTTCAATTCAAATATTAAGTAGTTAATTGATAACTACATTAATTTAATTTGAAGTTAGGGTTAGAATAAAAGTTGATTGTGAATAATCAGTATATGAAGGAATGATAATTCAATTTTAATCTACGCTATCACTTTTTTACAATAAAACACAGACTTGCCAGTTAGGCAAGAAACCGTCCTCGCAGGTCATAGATGATGAATTTTCTGTCTTTTTGCTCAATGAATAAGGAAGCTCTGACTGGACTTGGGAATAGTGTATCAATGCGAGAATTTGAGAGCCCATTTCACTTTTTACTTGTAATTCAATTTTCAATTTTAAGTTCATTTTCAATTTTTTATTTTTGATAATTTTTGTAATATATCTAAAAATGCGTTTAATTTGTCATTTTGAAAAATTATTTTCCAGAACACAAAATTAGAAAATACATTTGATTTGAAGTTTTGAAAAATTATTTTATAAAGTTGGTGAATCTTATAATTTTTTTAACTACAAAAGTTAAATAAAAATAAATAATAAATTGAGTTTAAAATATATGAAATAAAAATAAAAATTAATAAAGTGAACTGAGAATTTTTTTTACCATGTTCACTTAAATATATTTTTAGAATTTTTATGTAAATAATCATTAAAAGTTTGAGCTATTTTTATTTGTTACTGATTAGTTTTTTATGATTTTTATTTTTTTAGAAGTTTTTATAATTTTATTTTTTATTTTTTAACTTTGGAAGTTATTTTTCTTTATTTTATATTTTATTTATATTTTTCATTTTTTAAATTTTATTTAAACAAATTCTATTTAAACGCTTGTTTTTCCATATTTTGAGTGTTTTCAAAGTTTTCACTGAAAACGTTCAAAACATCAAAAATATTTTTTGAGTTTTATGTTAAAGTTTATTCTTATTTTCGAAAATGCATTTTAAAAAATATTAGATCAAACACGTTTTTAATATTTTGCAAATCAAAAAACTGAAAACAGTTTGAAAATAGCAAACCAAACGCTAACCTGATTCTTTGGTGTATCCTCATTTTCTATTGCCACTTTATGAGACAAATCTTGCTATATGTATATTAAAGCCCTGTCTGTTTCTGCTAAAAAGCAGAAATCTGTCCGTTGGCCCTGTGATTTTCAGCCCGTTGAGCCGTCATCTTTGACCGTGTGTGTGTATGGTGGGACCCGGTTATTCCATGTAACGGTAGGATAATTGATTTCCAAATCAATAACAGACAGGGCCTAAGATTTACATAATGTCACGTGACACTCTACAATTTGTCAGCTTAAAATACAATCAACGTTTTCAAACAATTTTTTCTCTCTACTTGGACATTGGCAAAATCCTTATTAGATTTAGGGTCTAAGCTATCAGAAGGCGGTTGGCTGAGCCTGACCCAGCTTCCAAATCGAGAATTATAAATTTTAAGATAAAACGAAATTTTGAAAAATACGTACTTACTTGTTGCATTGCACAGTTAACTACTGTCTTTTAACGATAACTACACTTATGCTCGATTCTATCCAAGGTAGTCGGGTAGTTCAGTGGTCTACCTCATTACAACTCCAAAATCTTTTGTGGCTTTAGCATCAAACGACATATACATTTGTATGTGTATATACCACCCACCCACCCACCCACCCCACCACACCTCTCTATGAAATTTTGTCTTGAAAGCAAAGAAAACTAACTGAAACCAAACCTATCAACTTCCTATATTTTTACCTCATTCTCCCTTTTAGATACAATATGGAACTCCAAACTGATTTCGACTGCCATAAGAAGCCGGTTACGACCATGGATTTCCATTCTAAGGTCGACAGTTCGCGCCCTTTTCGCTCGGTAAAAGAGGCGGTCGCCATATTCGGCGAGAAATTCCTGGCCGGAGAAATCTATTCACCAAAACCTTTCACGTTTCCAAGGCAAGAAACCCCATATTTTTCACCAACCGCACAAAATCTCCAAGAACCTTCATGGAAATCCCCGCCTAGTCCGCAAGATTCCATTTACAGCAATGAAAGTTCCCTTGTCGATACTGTAAAAAAGCTCGAATCCGAGCTTGAAGAAACAAAAACAGAACTGAATTTACTCAAAGAAAGAGAGTCCGAAACTGAGGTGGCATTGGCTTCATTGAATGCCGAGCTGCACAAGAACATGTCAAAACTAGCAAAGGCCGAGGCGGCTATGGCCGCCAAGGCAGCAACAGCAGCAGTGGCTTCATCAAGACCAGTTGAAACTTCACAAAGTTTAGCTCAAATTCTGAGTATTGCTGAGGAAAAGGAAAATTTATTTACAGGGAGGAAGAGGGAAGGAAAAGTTATGAAAAAGAAAGTTAAACCCATAATTCCTCTTGTGGGAGATTTGTTTTCAAGGAAAAAGGGTTCATCTACAAGTATGAATAATCCTCCTTTTGCATCTTCTCATGTGCAGTTCTGGAATTGAAGGAAACAAAAAATGTTTAATTTCATCACACAGTAAATTAATTATGGTGTGTCTGAGGGTGATGAAATGCAATTATTTTCATTTTTTATATGCATTTTTTAAATTTGAGATAAAGGAAATACAGTGTGGGGAAATTAGTTGTTGGTAACGAAGACCCCAGCCCTATCATTTGATGTGGTTTAAATTCTGTAAATGTGTGTTTTTATAGATGTTTGCTTGTAATTTTTTTAATTAAGAATATATCTTTTGACCACCTTAATTAGAGTTCAGTTTTCCTTAAAAGTTATTATTTTTTTCTTTTATATCTTTTGTTATAACAATAAAGACATGAGTACGGGGAAAACTTAACAGAATGTGTATTGATGTTGACGTGGCAATATATAATTGGAACAGAATGTGTATTGATTTTGACGTGGCAAAATATAATTGGACCTTTTTTTTCCATCTTCCAATGATGCCCGTCACGTATTATCTATAAGAATTTTCTATAAAAAAATTATGTACTAGTAGCATGATTTTTTGTTACAATTATTTTTAATTTGATGTAACTGAAAATATGTCCTCTCAAATATTTTGGGAAATTTCCACGTAAGGTTCCCAAGCATTCACACACGAGTCATGCTGAGTGTACAAAGATGGATTACAAAAATGGTTTACAAAATGTGATGTGGCACCTTGTCAATCAATGATTTAAAAAACACTTTTTGAAATCAACAATATGTGTACAAAGATGGATTACAAAAATGGTTTACAAAATGTGATGTGGCATCTTGTATATAAATGTTTTTAAAAACACTTTTTGAAATCAACATCATATATTTTACCACATTATTTTGTAAATCCACTTTTGTCATCCACTTTTGTACGGGTAGATTAATCCTTCACACCAATGGCGCTTGAGTTTGCATTCACATTCCATACTTGCATAATCAGCTCTTGTTTGGTGACTATTAAAATAATATTTTTAATAAATTTTGATAAAATTTAATGAAATGTATAGTTAAAAAGTTATGGATTCCATGAACTATGTAATTGAAATTAATTATTAACAATGAAATTTGTAATTTAAAAATTATAGATTAATTTTAATCCCAACCAAATAAACGTTTAATATACATTGATCATTCTGAATGGTTTGCATCCAAAGTTTAGTTGTGCATATTTTTCTAATGGGATTCTAGGCAAACAACCTTCAATTTTTTTAAAAAAAAAAAATCTATTAAAAAAGGAACAGGGATAAATGAAAAGAAAAAGGAAAACTGTTGTCTTCTTCAAGACAAAAGGAACACAAAAGGGGCCAAAAAAAAAACGGGAAAGGAAAAATATTGTCATCTTGTATTAGTGGGTTGGCAGTGGGGAATAACGGTATTTAGGTTGGGTGATACAACGTTAGCGCGTGGCCATCACAATGGAATGAAGAACTTTAGGGGCCGTTCTTTTTGTGTTT
>CAIGRM010224090.1:0-12990 GCA_903798335.1 Fraxinus albicans
GTTTCAACATTGAATTTTATTACACATTTGAGAGAACAATTCAGCCTTTTTGATCCTTTAAATATTCTTCCATCTCCCTGTGGATACGACACCCCAAAACTGTGCTACAACTATCGCGTTATTCTTTGGGCGTAATCAAAATCGTAATTTTAAAATTATTGGTTCAATTTCGCATGAATTCGTTGATGTTTCGGTTCAAAATCAAAGCAAATAGTTTAAAAACTATTTGATTTAAGTTTTTCTGATTAAATTCAAATAGTTCATTCATTTTGATAAAAGAAAAAATAAATAAATAATTGCTTGTTTTACCCTACTTATGAGGTCAAATCAATACTTTTTCACAAACCTACCCCTTACATTTCTTTAACATTGAGACAACCCCCATGTTTTAAAAATATCAATAATCTCCTCTATTTTTAATTTTGAATATTGGAGACACCCTCAAGTTTTAAAATATTACTAACCTCCTCAATTTTTTATTTTAAGTATCATATTTGCCCTAGTCATCTTTAGGATTAATTAATGATTAAATATAACAAAGTGATTTTGTCAATTTGCAAGACAATGGACGACGAAGCTGTGAAATCCGAAATTAAATTGAAGTTCAAAGACCGAATTGAAATTAAATTACTAATTGTAGTGACCTAATTGAAATTTCACTAAAAGTTCAACATTTTTGGATGATTCATGTTTTTAGCTCGAATTAATGATGCATTCGACATGGCTGCAGAGAAACTAAAACGAGATTTTTTTACTCAATAGCTACATTTGAACTCATTTGGTTAATTTTATTGAAATGCTTCTTATATTTTTATAAAAATTCTTCCATAGAACTCTTTCGAAAGAGAAAGTTCAATTAGAAATAATTTTTAAATATCAATTAAGAAAAATTTCTCAAAAAGTTATTTAAATAGAAGTAAAAGTAAAAGTAAAAGCAGAAGTCAGCCAAATGGATCTAAATACAACAACTATATGCGCGGGTCTACAATCAACCTACGCAAATAACATTAAGCCCATATTTTCATGGAATTAAAATTTGATTTTTAGTAATTATTAATAAGAGTTGATAAAATATGTGGTTGAAACGTTGTTAATTTCAATTATAATTAATTATTAACTTTAATTTAAATTAAAATTTAAATTTTAATCCCTGTCAAACGTGGCCTAAATAAATAAAAACTTGGATTAATCAATGTCACTACCTTTCACTTTGACTGCTTAGTCAATCCGCGAATCCTTTATTTTGTCTTTTGGATCTCAGATCCATTTGTACTGTAATTATCTTATATTGACATGTTTGGCAAAACTTAAATTATAATTAATTAATTAAATATTAATTTTAATCTCCACATTTCATAAGATTCATAATTTTTCAACTATAAATTTTATTATTTTTTTTCAAAATAATTAAAAATCTAAATTTAATCTACACCAAATAGAAGTTTAATAGTCGTCAAACATTGTTGAAAATATTAATTTTATAAAATTAATATTTTTTTTATCAATTTTTAATTATATATTTCATCAATTTACAAAAAAAAAAAACTGATTTTGTCTTTTTGGACAAGTAAAACGGGGTTAAGTGTGTCAGATGCCACGTGGCAAATATGATTTGAATTGCGGGAGTAATTTCTTGAACCAAACAATCCTCTCTCTCTCTCTCTCTCTAGCCGCAAATGCAATACACCAGCACCAGTCAGTTAGTCACCCACCACACCCACCCATCCATCACAAAAAGGGAAAACAGAAAACTGGAGAGAGGGGGGCAAATCTATATGAAATAGAGGCAGCAAAATGAGTAAGCTAAACACATCCAGCTCAGAATTGGATTTGGATCGACCTAATATTGAAGACTATCTCCCTTCTGGATCCATCCAAGAGCCTCGCGGCAAACTACGCCTGTAGTTCTCCATCCATTTTCTGTATCTATTTTCCTAAATCGATGTAATTTGAGCTAATTACAATTTGTGATGGCAGGCGTGATTTGCTCGACATTTCGCCCACTCTAACTGAGGCAGCTGGTGCCATTGTCGATGTGAATAATTTTGCCTCCTTTTAGACGGTTTTCTTCTAAATTAATTGGTCCCTTTTGATACTGCATGAATTTTCATCAGAATTTGAATATATTAGTGTTCAAATAGATTTTTTACCCGTATGCATGACAATAATATCATGAACTTTTTGATAAAATGTTAACGACGCCTATTTAATCAGTTTAAAGGAATTTTTCTCAACATTGTAGTGAGCATTACGATATCCTTTATTTGGAAGCCAATATATTTCATATAAATATGTAAAATTTGCTATAAATTGATGATTTGCAGCTAATTATGTGCTTCAATGTATAGATCCCAGTTTAAGGGGAAAAAAAAGGAATAAGAAGATTTTACAAATAATTTTAGTGGTTACAATTGAACAATTAATTTGATTACACTTGGCAGTTATTATGGAGAGCAATCTGTGAATAATGGGAACAATATTCCTTTCACTAAAACATATGCTATTCTAAAGAGGATTCAATAAATGCATTGCTCGAGAGATTGTGTTAGACAAATTGTGTTTATTATAACTCTTTTGGTTTAACAATCCCAAAACTTTTGCTAGTGTTTTGTTTATCATAATTTGTTTCATTGCATGGAAATCAGAACCAGATAAAAATTAGAAATTGGAATTTAGGAAAACATTCAATTTTTGAACTTAGTGTGTGTTTGGTAGGATTTTTTGGGGGAAGAATTGATTTTGAATAGTGATATGATGGGAAATGTGTGGTTGAAAAAGAAGATAAGATTATTGATGTGATAGAAAATATTATTTTATTGAAGAATGTGTGGTTGAAAATGAGAATTGATTTACTGTTGAAAATGAGAATTNGAAATGTGTGGTTGAAAAAGAAGATAAGATTATTGATGTGATAGAAAATATTATTTTATTGAAGAATGTGTGGTTGAAAATGAGAATTGATTTACTGTTGAAAATGAGAATTGGTACCAAACATAGCCTTAATATATGCATTGTAATTTCAAAGTCATGAATGAATATAGAAGCAAAGATAGGATCAAGTGGTTTTATGAACAATTAATAATGGGTTGTAAAACATAACTGCATGTACAAAATATTATTTGTTGGTTCAATCATGTGGTATGATTTCTTGTTATTGTTGAGTCATAAGTCCTGACCTTGGAATTGGGTATTACGTGACAAATTAAAACTGATGTTCTTGTTTTGTCACTTCCCTAGTACCTCTGAATGTAGTATATACCTGACTATTTAGAATTGTCAATTTTGTACAAAATTATATATATTGTAGGCGTCATTGAAAAGCATGGTGCTGTGACAGTTGTATATCAATGCTTCTTCCTACAAGCAAAAAACATCTTATGAGTGGTGGTGACAGATCTTTCTGAAATTGTGTGCTGCGACAATTGTTTTTACTCCTGTAAATTTGGTGGCCATCTTTGCATTCTGTCCTCGATAGATATGTTACCTACTTAGGTTTCATTTCTGATCCTCGCTGCATGACAGGACTCTTTCACTAGATGCTTCAAGTCGAATCCTCCGGAACCATGGAACTGGAATGTGTATCTGTTTCCTTTGTGGTGTTTGGGAGTCGTAGTCAGATATGGGTTCCTTTTCCCGTTAAGGTTAGTATCTACCTGATCAAAGATTGTTTATCTCCTGTAATTATCATGAAGTTGTGTATCTTTGGCTTTTTTTGGCAAGGATGTAATGAAGTGGAATATCAAAATTTGTTCCCCAGGTTTAAAGTTGTATAATCTTGAAGAGTGTATTTGTACATTATATTTCTTTGAAGACGCCATGTATCTGCTCTTTACATACAGACATGTATGCATGCATTATCTGTTAAATTTGTACTTTCCAGTACAAATCCTTTCTGGTCACCTGATGCTTTTCTATTTAAATACAGGGTACTGGTACTAACATTAGGATGGATAATATTTCTCTCATGTTATTTTCCTGTGCATACCCTTTTGAAAGGGAATGATAAATTAAGGAAAAAGTTAGAGGTATGACTTCAGACTTCTTACTGTATGGATTTGGCATTTTTTTTTTTTTAAATTTATTCTTTGATTGAGACAAGTTAATGTGTACAATTAATTATCCATCTGCCGCTGTCTCACATCAGTTATTTTTTCTTCAGAGGGGTCTAGTAGAATTGATTTGTAGCTTTTTTGTTGCTTCATGGACGGGAGTCATCAAGTACCATGGTCCACAGCCCAGTATGCGGCCAAGGCAGGTGGGGTTATTTCTTTTTGCATTTGTCTGATTTTTCCCTGTGCTTCGACAATATTTTAGCTGAGATCTTCAATGTCTAGTTGAGTTTTCGTTCAATGATCCTTTCAGGTTTTTGTGGCAAATCACACATCAATGATTGATTTCATTGTTTTAGAACAAATGACTGCATTTGCAGTAATTATGCAGAAGCATCCTGGTTGGGTTGGTAAGTATCTTAGATCGGTTATCTAGGACTTCTACACTTGAAACATTCTCTACATTATGACTATTACAATACTGAATGGATCTACCATAAGTGTGCAAGACGGGGAAGATTTTTTGTGATTTTATGCCCTCTCAAAATTGATAACATTGTGGTTTTGGGACCCTGTAGTTATGACATTTGCTAAATTCTGACATTCGGGCAAAATGTGACCTTCATATTATGTACATCGCTGTCCTGGTAAACAGAGGTTAAGATAAAAGAAATGTTTTTGATAAGAAATTAATAAATGCTTTGATATAACTCAAGTTGCATTTTAGTAAATATATAAATGAGACTGGAATTCCTAAAACTTTTAATAGGGAATTTGATAGTGTGAAATGGCAGAGTTTGCTGACTAATGTACTGATTCTTAAAATTAATTAATTTCAGAAAAAGAGAGGACTTTGTTTATTCCTGTGAAGTTTCATTATATTTATCAATGTAGCATTAATTAAAAGCTGGATGGGATATTGCTGTTTTGTTGGCTTACCTGTCAGGTGCATGCTTTCCTCTTCTGTTTTAATGAAGTGGCCTTATCGTGTTTGTCTTCTGCATAGGATTATTGCAAAGCACTATTTTAGAAAGTTTAGGATGCATCTGGTTCAACCGTTCAGAGTCCAAGGATCGTGGAATTGTAGCCAGAAAGTATGTTTTACTGAAAAAGTCCCATTGTCATAATATTTACAATTCTATCGATTTAGGTATTCTAATATAAATTTTACTTTTAGGCTGCGGGAACATGTTGAAGGGGCTGATAATAATCCTCTTCTCATATTTCCTGAAGGAACTTGTGTGAACAACCATTACACAGTGATGTTCAAGAAGGTAACTTTTATTCATACAATTGTTTAATCTGTCAAATAAAAATCAGTAGTTCTGTTTTTATTGTCAACTAACTCCTTCTGTGCCGACAATGATATTCCCCTGCAAAAAATGAATTTCTCTAAGCTTAATGATGATATTCAGATGCTACTGAGTCCTGCTCTTTTTACACATTGGTTTTCCTTATTCAAAAATGTTGTGCTACTTTGAAGTAGATGATTTTGCTTTAAGCATGATGTTGAATTTCTAATGCTAGAGAGTCTCTCTCCTTGAACATTTGTTTTCCCTGTGAATGGAACAAGTCTTTCAAGTAGATGATAGGTTACTGAAAAAGAGAAGGTAATTTGGTAGTTTAAACTGTGAAATTTATTTGTTGAATATTTAGTTCAAATTGTTCTATGCTGACTATATTAATTGTTCCTGTGAATGATTAATTATTTTTTTGGCAGTGAAATAATTAATTATTGTAAATGCTTACTCTATATATTTTCTCGACTACCAATTTTTTCTATGGTCTTTAGGGTGCATTTGAACTTGGCTGCACTGTTTGTCCAATTGCAATCAAGTACAACAAGATTTTTGTTGATGCCTTTTGGAATAGTAGAAAGTAAGTTTCTCCATGGTGCTGGTTTCTAAGTCAACACCACTTATAATATTTCCAATGTTTTCACTTATTGTCCGCAGACTGCTTGAAATATTTCTTTTGATATGGCTGGAACTTAATTCTTGTGGAAAGACTTTGTGATAAATAGTGTTGTTATCGTTGTTAGCTAGGGATGGTTCTTTCCAAACCATACAATTTGCAATCATTGTAATGACTATTAGTTAATCACTTTTACGGACAATTTTTTAATTTTATCTCCAGACAATCCTTCACGACACACTTGTTGCAGCTCATGACATCATGGGCTGTTGTTTGTGATGTGTGGTACCTGGAGCCTCAGAATCTGAAACCTGGAGAAACACCAATTGAATTTGCAGAGAGGTTCAGTCAACATCAATGTCTCAATTCTATTTTGCACGCATTTATGACTTTGGAGACGAATATTTTAATTTCTGAACGATCTTAACAAGGATCCTCCTTGGTTTGATGTTCCTTTCAGGGTGAGGGACATTATTTCTGTTCGGGCAGGCCTTAAGAAGGTTCCTTGGGATGGATATTTGAAATACTCTCGCCCTAGCCCTAAACATCGTGAGCGGAAGTAAGTTGTGCATTTGTTGATTCTTTTGACTTATGGAGCATAGTCTATCTCTCTCCTCATTAATTTGCTACAATATCAACATCTGTTTAGTGGATAGCTTAACACGAGTCCATCAATTCAACATGTTTTGCGCTGAATGTAATTATGTTAGTACGTTATAATTGCTGTTGAGAGGGTTTTGTTTCGCACTTCTCCCGAACATAATAAAAAGGAAAAGGAAAGATGAACGCTCTTGTTACTTATATGCAGTGCTTGTTCAAGTGGTGTCTGCACCAATATATTTATCCAGTATTTGATTTGGGATATATTTCAAATGATTCATTTTCTTTGCTGATGTAACAATCACTGAAACCCGTGTTTCTTATGCGTGTGTATATTTTTATTTGCAGGCAACAAAGATTTGCTGAGTCAGTGCTTCGTCGTCTGGAAGAGAAATAGATTCAAGATATGCAATTTCAATCCTATTTGTATCCAAAAATTCAGCTCTCCAATATAAAAACGGTTCCTCTTGCTGATACATTTTAGCAAAAGGGTATTGATTAATAACGGGATGGACGATTTGCTAGTTGTTACCAATTTGAAGAAGAGTACTCAAAACTGTGTTTTCATTAGCTTGATTTGCTTTTAACGAACCAGTTTGATTATAGACTGTAATCTGTTCCTCTGTACGTGTAGATACTCTCTGTATGTTCCATTTCATAATTCCATGGGTTCAAAATGCTTGTTAGCTCACAAGGTAAGCCAGTTGGGAAAAAATATTAATTTATTATGTGGGCAGATATATGTAATTAATTGTGTATAAAAGCTATATTAAAATTAAGCCAAAAATTAAAGTCATCTAATAAAAAATTAAATTATTGGGTTTTGGACATCTTAATTAAGTGTGAGTCGGATTATATATGTAGAGATTGAATCTATTAGAGTTGTATTTGACGAATGGCCAAACACATATAAAAACTATAAATAGAGTTATGGTCTCAATCTATATGTGATTCTTATTCTTTGTGTTATCCCATTAATGCAAGAATGCAAAAGAAAATATACTGAAGAGAGACTCAACTCACACAATCAAAAGCAATGATTGAAGAATTGAAGAACAAATGATCATGAATCAAATTTAAGAACAAAACAATCAAAATTATGGAGCAAGAAATTAAAATCAAGATCAAGAACTTAATAATCAAAAGCAATGATTGAAGAATTGAAGAACAAATAATCATGAATCAAATTTAAGAATAAAAGAATCAAAATTATGGAGCAAGAAATTAAAATCAAGATCAAGAACTTAATAATCAAAAGAATCAATAATCAAAATTCAAGATCTGGAATCAAGATCACATATTAAAGAAACATTCCTAATGAATTAAGATATGTTCCATATTTAATAATTTCCTTGGTGATTTTACATGGATGATCTCAACAATAAAGTAATTAAGTTTTCGTGTTCTTAAAATTTAAAGTTTCATAAAATTCTAACAAGTGGTATCAGAGTCGACTCCATGTTAAGCCATCAAAATTTAAAGAAGAATTTTATAGTTGAAATTCATACATTGAATTTTGGAATCTTTTGATTTGGTACGTTAATTTCAGCCATAAATTTTGTAATTCAAAATTTTTTTTAAAGAAAGAATTTTAGGGTTAAAAGTCATAATTTAGATTTTTCAACTTTAGGATGTGAATCTTTTGCCCTTAATTTCAAACTTTTGGATTTTTTTGGACCTACAGCATCACCACATCGCTGCTGCATTTTGGCGCTGCGATGCTTCATTTCAACATCTCCCACAATGCGGCAGTCGCCGAATGGGGCGTTGCGGAGCACAAGTGCTGTTTGGTTTCCGGGCAGCGCCCAAATGCCGGTTAAAAGGTAAATGACAATTTTAAATTCAAATCCTAGTATTAAAGTTTCGGGTTACTAATTTTCTTAAATAAATTAATTGAAACATGTTACCAAAGTAATATATATTGTCTAGATTAATTTATTTGGAATATTGGGAAGATTGTGTGTATTTAATTCATGCGGATATTGACCGATCTGAATGAAGGTAAATATTTGGCTGAATTGCATGCACACTTGTAGTAATAAATATGTGACAATTATAAAGTTATATTTTATAGAAAAAATAAATTGGTCCAAAGATATATTTATTGTTTCACATGGTTTATTGTTAGTATTTAATTACTGCACCAAGAGTATCACTGATAAGTTAACATTTCTGTCTACAGACTAAATGTCAATATTGTGCCTAGTTTCTTGTGATGGGTCCACTATCATTTGAATTTATTGATTGCTCAATATGGATTTCCATGTAAATATATTAGTTATGTTTAAGTTTTCTATTTAATTAATTCATCAACTTTTGTAATATTTGCCAACGTCAATTCAATTACTATGGTTCAACCAAAATTTAAGAGTTGGAAAGAGAACGTTTGTATCGCTCTTGGAGGAACAGATCTAGACTTTGTGTTAAGGACTGAATAACCTACTACTCTTATGGATAAGAGTTTCGTCGATAAAAATGGAACTCGGATAAGTGGGGATCGTTCAAACTGCATAAGTCTTATGAGCATTAAGCGTAGAATTCTAGTAACATTCAGGGGCACTGTGTTTGATAAGGTAACTACTGTTAAGAAATTTCTTAAAGAATTTGAAAAAAATAATGCTTTGCAAAAGGCGATAAGCCTGAAACGAGTACGCTTTTGACGAACTTGATTTTACTAATGTATAATGCTAAAGAAAATATACGAGAGTACATTATGGAGATGTTTCATTTTGCTTCAAATTAAAGGCATTCAATTTTGAGTTGTCTGATGACTTGCTTGTGCACTTGGTTTTGATTTTTATTTCTGCACAATTCGACTAATTTAAGGTCAGTTACAATTATCAAAAAAATGAAGTGGATTCTTAATAAGCTCATTTCATATTGTATGTTTGAAAAAGAAAAACTAAAGTACGAGAGAACTTAAAATATTCATTTGACAAAAACTTCCAAGGACAAGTTAAAGAATAAAGAAGCCGAATCTAGTTCAGCTAAAAAAAAAAAGAAAAACAAAAACTTGAAAAAGATAAATTGTCTTGCTGTTAATTTTGTGATAATTTGGAACACATAAAGAGAGACTGTACTAAATACTACGCTTGACATGAAAAGAAAAATAAACTTCTCATTTTGGTTTGTTTAATTTAGTTTCAATACCAATACATATTTGTTGGATAAATTCTAGTGTCACTACTCACATAAATGTATCTTACAGGATTGTTAGAATAGCCGAAAGCCCATTGATGCCGAAAGATTCATTTATGTGCAGTGATGAAAAATCAGTTAAAGTTGAGACTATAAGGACTTTTAAGTTATCATTAAAGACTATTATTGTTTAGATTTGAAAGAAATGTTTGCGGTATCGTCTTTTAAACAGAATTTGGTTCTATTTCTATATGGGATAAGTTTAGTTACTCTTGTTCAATTAGAAATAATTAGATTAGTTTTTTCTTAATTCAAATATTGTAGGTACCATTTTTTATCTGGTTATGATAAAATATATTTGCTTGATATGATTACCTCTTATAAAGAAATCTTGCATGCGAATTCATGTAGTATTAAATGTAAATTAACCAATGAAAATTTCACTTTGTTATGAAACAAACTTTTAGGTTATATCTCTCAAAAGAGAAATGAAAAGTTTGTGTATGAAGAAATTCTTGATCTCCTTAGTTTTTCAGACTTAATTGTTTATATTAATTACATTAAGGGAAAAAAAATATAAGGATATTATTACCAAAACTTTGAACGTTATACGAATATTTGTGGGCCATTCCCTTCAGTTTCTTGGAATGGTCAACATCATTTATTACGTTTATAAACGATTTTTCTCGTTATGGTTACCTGTATTTCATTTATAAGAAATCTTAATCATTGGACATGTTCAAGACTTACAAGCCTGATGTTGAAAATCAACTCAGTAAAGGAATCAAATATGTTGATCTGATCGTGGTGGTGAATACTATGACAGATATAACGAATCAGGAAAACAATATCCAAGGTCTTTAGCTAAATTTCTAGATGAATATAAAATCGTCCCCACAGTACACTATATCAATATTTCCTATCATGAATGATGTTACTGAAAGACGAAACAGAATACTTATGGATATGTTAAGGAGTATGATCAGTCATTTCACCTTGTCAAAATCTCTCTAGGAAGAAGCACTAAAAACTACGGCTTAAATTTCTAAGTAAAACAACTATTTGGTGGTGGTGGTGGTGGTGGTGGTGGTGGTGGGGGGGGGGTACAAATTTTATAAATCCCACTATTAGATCAATTTTTCGAAATAAAAAATGTTTGATTCCATGAGGATGTAGAGTTTGTTGGAGGATGTGGGAGATAAAGTTTTAAGGTTAAGCACTTTGTCTTTAAATAATGATATGTATCTTTTTTGTTGCAATTGATAATGATCTAAACTAGGGACAAATTATTGCTCCATATCCTATTCAAGAATCAATTTTGGATCAAGATAATATAACAAAATCCCTTATACACAATCAAGAGATTGTTCTAGAAGAACAAACTCAACAATGTTAAGAACAAATGTCATTAAGAAAATCCACGATAAAAAGGAGAAAGACAAATTTCAAATGATTTTATAGTCTTTCTCCAAGAAAATAAAGATGGCATTGGATTGATGGAAGGAGATTTGATCAATTAATTTTCATCTAGCCATGCAAATGAATAATTTTTAAGAGTGGACTGATACCATAAATATAAAGAGATAATGTCCATTAAAAACAATGAAGTTTGGAAACAATGACGTCTTGTTGTAGCTGACTTTACTAAAAAACAAGCCATTGACATTAAAGAGACTTTTTCTCTGATTTTTATGAAAGACCCTTTTAGAACTATTATGTCACTCGTGACACATTTTGGTCTTGAGCTGCATTTGATGGTTTGCAAATTAAAGAAATTCATCTATTCGCTTCAGCATGCTTCTTCATCAATTGTATCATAAATTTCATCAAATAATTATCTCTTTTGATTTTGAGATAAATTCAGTTGATGATTGTGTATATCACAAGTTCAGTGCGAGCAAACATATTTTTGTGGTATTGTATGTCGATGATATGCTACTTGCATGCAATGATATATGTTTATTGTGCAAAATCAAGAGATTTCTATCATGAAATTTTGAAATGAAAGATCTTGGTGACGCCCTTTTTGTATTAAAGATACATGCACATCAGGATTGTTCTTGGAGTATTTTTGGATTATAACAAAAGAGTGATATCGATAAAGTTCCTAAAACATTTGGAATGCGGAAATGTAAATTATGTGATACCCATATTGCTATGGGAGACAACTTAGTCTCAATTAATACCCTAAGGATAAATTTAAAAAGAATGAAATAAAGAAAATCCCTTATACTTCAACAATTAAGAATTTAATGTATACTTCATTTGGCTAGTTTACAAATGATTTTTAAATTACTTATAAACAATTAAACTTCATTTTTTTTACAACATATTTCAATTGAACAAAAAGTATTGTTCACTTATTTATTACTTATTTGTATTTATTTATAAATTAAATCATTTATAAATTCATAAATTGAGTAATTATTATTTTTTAAATTAAAAAAATTCAATATTTAAATTATATTTATAAATTTTGGACCTCGTGTAATTCCTAAGTCCTTATTTGACACACATTCTTTCAAAATATATTATTTCAAAACTCATTTTCAATCACACATTTTTTAATTAAATAATATTTTTCATCACATCAATAACTTTTCATTACTTTTTAATCACATATTTCACTTCATATATCTATTTAAAATACATTTTTTCTCAATAATATCCATCAAACACACCCTAAAATTTGATTCCTTGAAGTGGCAGAATGACTGGGTATATTATGATTTATGATAGTGTTCATGTCTACCAGCAGGGACGGATAGAGGGGGCCCTAGGGCTCCTCCCTCCCTCCCCCAACTAATTTTTTTTAGTTAGGAAATTTTTTTTTATGTAAAACAAAAAAAATCATGTGTATTTTTTTTTTTTTTACGTATTAGTTCGATCTGTAATCCGGTCCTGTCTACTAGGCATCTTGTTTCCACATGGCTACTCGTAAAGCCAATTGTTACGTTTGTACTCGGAAGGAACCCACAACTCTAACTTGACAATCTTCATACCTCTAAGTCTAACCACAGGGTTCATGAACATATCAGGACTTGCACTGGTTTATCCCATGGCCGCCTTCTGATGGTCCTCCCACTGTTGGAAATGTCTACTTGGTGCTTGGTTTTAGGTGGACTCTGGAATTCCCCGAGTTTGAACAACTAATCCATAACCACTATTTTACGTTCTTTTCTCTAATTCTTCATTAAACATAAAGTTTTACCTACAAAATACAATTTAACATAAATTAGATAGAATTTTATCCAAAAGACAACAAAATCTCAGCATTTAGGACCTCAAA
>CAIGRM010224093.1:0-12436 GCA_903798335.1 Fraxinus albicans
CTGAAAATTGCAGGAGCTCACTGTAGAAAAACGAGAAATTCTCCCCAAAAAAGGGTGTCAAACAGGGGCTTATTTAGAATTTCAAGATGCACAATTCAAAAATCAGATTAAATTTTTTTTTTTCAAAAATCAGATACTTATTCATCTTTTAATATTAATAATAATATTATAAAATTAAATTAATTAAAATATCACCATTCCCTCCATCTCACCCCAATACCCTAAATTTCTCTCTATATTCTCTGCTATCTCCATTCTCTATCTAGCAATTTCTCTCTCCTTTGTCTCTCTCCCATCTTCCTAATCCCTCTCTCTATTCTCTCTAACGGCAACGTAGCCGAGTACCACCGATGCAAAGCGGCCAATATCCACCATCGATGTCATGTGCCACCACTGCCTCTGCTCTATCTTTCTCCCACTCTCATTTCCTCTCCTCTCCCACCTCCATCCGCCATTGCGACGACAGCATGCCGCGCCACAGTCTCGCGAAGCAGCCTTTAATAGTCGTTGCGCGTGGCTCGAAGCGACACCATGCTGCTACGACGTTGTGCCGCTGCGTGTGGCACTCACAAGCTACGCTGTTAAGACACTATGCCACAACTTCCGCGATATTTTGTGGTGATTTCTCCAATTTGCTGCTTTACTAAGTTTTGGTGTGTGTTTTGTTGGTGATTGTTATGGGTTTGGGGATTTTGTTGGTGGGTGGTGGTTGTGATGTGGTGTGGTAGTGTTGTATGAGATGGTGGATTCTAGCAGATAGTGGTAGTGGTGATGTGGTGGTTGATTGGAGTTGCAAATGAAGATGGAGGTGGTTGTTGAAGGGGTATGGAATGCGACAGCGATGTATTTGGTGGTGGTTAGTGGTTGTGGGTGGGAGAGTGAATGGCGTAGTGTGGTGTGAGGGTGTTTGTGACTAATTATTTGAGATTCTGTCTGATGGCGGATGAGGGAATTTTTTTTTTTTTGTGGGAGTTGTAGTTGTGGAGTGGTAGGCTGGTGTTTGTGTTGGTTGCAGTGTTTGAGATGATGATTTTGCTATCGGAGATGGTGGTGGTGGTGGTTCTGGCGACAATGGTTTCGATAGCGATACGATTGATGGTAGTGGTGAGGTGGTGGTCATAAATAATTTGATTGTTTGTGACCAATGAAATAAGTTGTGATTAATAAAATTTGTGATTTGTGATCAATAAATAATATGTGACTATTAATTTGATAAATTTGTGATCGTAAATAATTTGTGACCAATTAATTTGATAATTTGTGATCAAATTGTATAAAATTGTGACCTTATATTTAATTTATAAAATATATTTTTAATTAATTATTTTAGAAATAAAATTTAATAAATATCTGATTTTTGAAATTGTAAACCTTTTATCTTAATTTTGAAATGAGTTATACCTAAACTCTTATTTATGAATTTTTCCCAAAAATTAATTCTTTACTTTGAACAAAGAACATAAAAATTAGGGATGATTGTAATGTCCACTTTATTCAATTCAAATTTTCGGTCCAAACATTCCAAAACCCATTAACTTCAATCTTTAAAACAAACTTTGATGTTTCAAAGTCCAAATATCAAAATAAATCTTCAAACCTGAAACATCAAAAATCGGTGGCGGATGGTGATTTGTGCCAAACATGAAATATAAAAACCATTTTTTACTTTCTTCAAACAGTCAAACCAAACTTTAATTCATCTCAATTTGGTCACTATCTTAATTTTAGTTTTAAATTTCACCAGTCTTGCAAATTTTATGAAAATTACTTAATTGACAGTCATACCATAACAGACTACTAATCAATGCATGACATTCCAAGCTACCTTTACACCACGTCATTAAAATGTTAAAACAATTTATAATAAACATAACATTTTACCTTCAATGTATCGACATAATCATCACCTTCATTTTATCATTTTCGATTGTAATGTGTCACATAATGATTACGTGAAAGATCAATTACAGTATCTCTGCCACTATAATACTATGCAATTCCTATCAGTCGGGGGATAATAGGTGACAAAATGTGGTAGATAAGACCCACTCACCTTTCCAAAAGGAAAAAAAATTGACTAGGAAGCTTCCCAACCAACAATAGTCCGTATAATGGTTTAATTTTTAAGTTGTTATGTAGGTAAATAGTTGTCTTTAACTTGAAAAAAAGGCAATATGTGAGTCACACAAACAAATACGTGTACATACAAACCTTCATATCCTAATCTTTTCTTTTCGGTGGGTAGTTGATGACGAGGAAAGACCTTAAGAAAATTATTGTGTGGAAAAGGGCTAAACCCGACTCGATTGTCCCGTTCGATGATCGAATGCTCAAAATGCAGTTTAGAATGACCATGTTGGACATGGGTTACCCTCCCTTTGAAGCTACATTTGATGAATCATTTGCCATTAGGTGAAATTAGTCTTAGCCATCACCAACAATTAACATCTTAACAAAGTATCTATCTAATCCTTTATAATTTTTATTAATTATTTTTGGGCAAATCAAAGAGGTTATCCCTTTAAAATGATTCATTTTGTAAAAATGGCGTTCTTATAAGATAGATGTAATTGTAAAAAATGCTAATAACTTAAAAATAATATATAATATGGTTTGTGCAATTAAAAATGAAATTAGATTTAATTTGTTGTCCAATCATGTCGAATAACAACTAATCTTTGTTTTTTAATTATTATTTAGCAAGTTATACTAACTACTTGATCATAAAAAAAAGGTTAGTTGGTTACCACTAACTATATAGTTTTCTCTATTTTAGGGTACCCCACGCAATAACTAACATCTTTAAATATACGAACAACCAAATGATAAAAATATATAATTTGACTCTTATACAAGTGTTATCTTGTATTAACTTTTAATTCGTACTAAACTTAACGTTTCATCCCTGGTCCCGATTTGTTCTCATTTTTTGAATTCAACTAACACAGTCTTAACTACATGAGGTATTTCAATTCGTTTAGCTCTGATACTAGAAGAAATTTTAGACTCTGAACATGACATGTTTGGCCGATTTTACCTTTATAACTTGGTGTACGAAAGTAGTGAAGGGAGGAGATCGCAAACGTCACTCGCAAAAGACAACTAAAGCCCTCTACTTTACTAGAACATTTCTTCGGCTCTTTTGCTACTGATCGTGTCGTTGCTGCAAAATCAAATGTCGACTTTTAAACATGATTTAGTAGCATATTTACTTGGAATGTAAGACATATTGCTATTAATTGTTAACTTCACATGGTGTTATCGTATTATGACATGAAGTCTAGTATATGGGATTAATGAGCGACTCATTTTGAAAGTAAATTAGAGTAATCGAGATAAATTAAAGTAAGACGACGTTTCCAGGGGTCTTTAAATGAAATTTTAATGGATTTTTTTTTAAAAAAAAAAAATTAAATTCAGTTGTCCCCAATTAAGATTTTAATGAATTTTATTAAAATTCATTAAAATTTAGGTGTTCCTAAATGAGATTTTAATTGATTGCAATGAAATCATAGCTCTAGATTTATAAGAATTTTATTAATAAAGGGATTTCATAATATTTGGACGGATTTCAAGCTTAAAAATACTAACAATATATTTTGAAATTTCACTATATTTAGAGCTTGTTTGGGAGAGTTTTTGGGGAAAGAATTGATTTTGAATAGTGATATAATGGGAAATGTGTAGTTGAAAAAGAAGAAAATTATTGATGTGATGACAAATATTATTTTATTGAAGAATGTGTGGTTGAAAATGAGAATTGATATACTGTAGAAAAATTTAATCCCTCCCAAACAGGACCTTAATGAAAGTATGATGAATTCTGTAAAAAAAATATTTAAATTCACGAAATTTAATAAAATTTGTAATTTTTTGAAATTCATTAAAATCTCATGACAAACCGAAAATTAAATTTGCCTACTAACCTTGAGAAAGACACAGCTGCGTAAAGCAAGATTTTACTCTCGTGAAGATAGTCGCCTTAGTAGTTAGAAAAGGATTAGTAGTAAGCAACTGAGAGTGACAATCCTCCGGCCACCATAACCAAATCAGTTTCAGTGTCTTCAAGAAAATCCCATTTCACCAAATTTTTCCATTAAAGAAATTAAAAAAACAAATGTTTGTATCGCTCTCTTATATTCTCATTCTACTCTATTTCTTTTCTCTCGTAAATTTCCCTCTGACCACTCTTCTTTATTGTCATGCAGCACCCTTCACTCCGCCGAAAATTCACACCAATTTTCTCCACCGAATCATTCTCCATGAAGCCCTCCGCCGGGGGCCGCAAGGGTAGTAATCTCTCTATTTTCGTCGTGGCCTTTTCGATTTTCTTGTTCGGTTGTTTCATGTACAACGAGGACGTGAAATCCATTGCTGAGTTCCCTTTTTCTAGGCCTAAGGTAGCCGGTCAAGAAATTCAAGAAGAGCCCTCCAAGAATGTTGGCGATCAGACCACTGTTTCAGTTGTTCTAAATGCAAGAACTGTAATGGAGACGGAGATAGAAACTTCCGGTTCTGGTCATGATCAGAAACAAGAATCTGAGAGCTTGAAAGATGAAAAAGAAAAAGAAGAACAGAAAATTGAATTGCCCGTTGAAGAAGACGACGAGGTCGATGAGGAGGAGGAAATTGAATTGCCTCCTGAAGATTGTGATTTGTTTACAGGGCAATGGGTTTTTGATAATGTCACACACCCATTGTATAAAGAAGATGAATGTGAGTTTCTTACAGCCCAGGTGACTTGCATGAGGAATGGAAGGAAGGATTCTTTGTATCAGAATTGGAGATGGCAGCCCAGAGATTGTTCTCTGCCCAAGTAAGCATTAAATCTTCTACTTGGAAATTTTTTGATTGATTAAGTTTATAATCTGGTATTAATTGTTCATGGCTTCTATAATCAAGATTTAAGCCAAGATTGTTGCTTGAAAAACTGAGGAACAAGAGGCTTATGTTTGTTGGGGACTCCTTGAATCGGAACCAATGGGAATCAATGATTTGTTTCGTCCAATCCGTCGTTCCTCCTGAACGAAAGAGCTTGAACAAGTCTGGCTCTTTATCCGTTTTCCGAGTCGAGGTATTTTCTATGATAGTTGTGAACATATTTTTCATAATTCGTAATCATTGTGTACATTGACAACTTGATTGATTCAATAATTGTTACGTTTAATTCATGATTGTGTTTTTCAACGTCAGGATAAGGGGCCATTACAATTGAATCATAATTGTGTTACTTGTATAAGTATCAACTACCTTTCACCTAATTGGATTAGCAATTTCTTTCTTGCAGGATTATAATGCTACAGTAGAGTTTTACTGGGCACCATTTCTGGTGGAGTCAAATTCAGATGATCCTAATATGCACAGCATTTTGAACCGGATCATTATGCCAGAATCAATCAAAAAGCATGGCAAGAATTGGAAGAACGTGGACTATCTCATTTTCAATACATATATATGGTGGATGAACACTTTCTCAATGAAAGTTCTGTAAGTATATAGAATCCTTTGTTTTTAGTCATGATCAATAATATGTACACGCAGATAACTGATGATTTTCCATCTTTGATCATGGGGACGAACCAAAAAGGCGAGGATCATTCGACAAAGGGTCGACAGAGTACGATGAAATTGAAAGGCCTGTGGCCTACGAGAGAGTTTTGAGGACCTGGTCTAAGTGGGTAGATAAAAATATAAATCCTAATCGAACTCGAGTTTTCTTCATGAGCATGTCTCCTCTTCACATCAAGTAAGGCCTAAAGTCCCTTTTTCTTTGCTTAGAAGCTAACTTTTAACATCTGTTTCTTTACATTCTATGGATATTCTTTCCTTTACTTTCATATATTTAAGTTTTACTAGGTAATAATTCGACCTCTTGAATTCATCATTTTAATCAGTTGTAGTACTTAATTTAACTAGTTTTTATTATAATTTTGATTTCTTGATATAGGAGCTTGGACTGGGAAAATCCGAATGGCATAAAATGTGCCTTAGAAACAACCCCAATTCTCAACACGTCGATGCCACTGGATGTAGGCACAGACCACAGGCTATTTAGAGTTGCAGTAAACATCACCGAATCAATGAAAGTGCCTGTCTATTTCCTTAACATAACCACACTTTCCGAGTATCGGAAAGATGCACACACCTCAGTTCACACCATTCGCCAAGGCAAGATGCTGACCCCAAAACAGCAAGCCGATCCAGCCACGTTTGCAGATTGCATCCATTGGTGCCTACCGGGCTTGCCTGACATATGGAATGAGTTTCTCTATACACGTATTATATCGCGTTCTTGACCCTCACTGGATGTGGATGATCTCTTTGTTTAATCTTGTTCGCGCCCTGGTGTCTAACATGTCACCTAAGATTTTGATTTTCTGTTGGTACAGCATTCCTGTGCAGCTCAGAAATTGTTAATCTTTACATGTAATTTCTCCAACTTTGTTGGGCTTCTTGTTTGATGATCTGTAACTTCATGCAGCCCATGTAAATCCAAGCACGTTGAGACCTCAATTCTACCCTCGAATTTTTTTTTAAAAAAACATGTATACCCTTGGGGAATTTGTTGTTTCAAAGAAAATAATTAAGTGGAAATTACAGCCTGGTTTTTAAGTTCCTAATTGACTAATTCAAAGTTAAGAATTAAATTTTTTTTTTTTTCAAAAATCAGATGATAATATATCTTTTAAATATTAATAATAAAATAATAAAAATTAGAAAAATCCACAACAGGACACAACAAAACGCTCACCCTCACCCTCACCCTCACTCTTTACCAATTCCAACCCTAAAATCTCCCTCTCCCTCTCCTTTCCTTCTCCATCATCTCTCCGACGGCGTCGTTGTGACCGAGCAGTAGACTGTGATGCCACTGATTCGTCATCATAAGTTGCCTCTGCCTCTCGTCCCTCCGCATGAAAAACTCTTCGGTCGATTCCAAATGCTTCATCATATACGCTTCTTCTTCTTGGAGTCGTCTTCACAAACGATAATATATAGATGCGTGGCAATACGGCTGTGATGTTGTGGATTTGTGGAGATCGTGGTGATGTGGTGGATATGTAGAGGTCTTGTGGATTTATGGAGGTCTGGTGCAGGGCCGGTCCTGCGAGGCGAGATCCATAAATTAGGCCTCAAAAATCAACGTAATCGCAAAATTCAACAGTGTATTATGCAACCTATTACTAACTTAAACCTGACGGTAAAACAACAAACAAATATAAAGAATTGTGGATTTGTGGAGATCGTGGTGATGTGGTGGATATGTAGAGGTCTTGTGGATTTATGGAGGTCTGGTGCAGGGCCGGTCCTGCGAGGCGAGATCCATAAATTAGGCCCCAAAAATCAACGTAATCGCAAAATTCAACAGTGTATTATGCAACCTATTACTAACTTAAACCTGACAATAAAACAACAAACAAATATAAAGAACAAAATAGTTACTATGTACGCATGTGCAATTGATCCTAAACAATAATCAATCATATAAGCTGACACGACACAATTATATAAGCCGACAAGGCTTCAAACATTTTCAATATATTCAACAACAAGTTATATCAAGCCACCACTTACTTGAAAAGTAGAATTTCGACGAAAATTGTGGAATCACAATTCACACCCTTGAGAATTCCACCGCACTTCTCACAAGCCTGATATAAAAATTTAACATTTCATTGAAACAAAATCACATAGGAAAAGAAATATTGAGGAATGAGGAATCAAAAGCAAAGTCATCAATAGGAGGGTCCAAAAATGGGTAAAATTTTGAAATAAATCATACAATAGGCAATTAAAGCTGCAGTTAGAGGGGAAACACATACAGTAAGAACAGTGGATTAAACTGAAAATTCAGAAACAGTTGAATTAACCACTCAGAAACAACTAAAAATGGACATTTATGGCTCCACTGAAGCAAAACTAAATGCATAGCCAATTTTTCCACCCAACTTTAAGCAGTCCTTCAAAAGTTAAAGCATCGATGGCCATCATTTCCCAAGAAAACACAAGCCCAGTTAATAAAAATCAATTAGTCATCATACATACTACACTGATTCAAAACCCTTGTCACGATGAATACTCTGATAACAGAAACTAAAAGTGGCGAAAAAAACAAAAACCTGCCATTTTCATATTGTCCGATTCAGTTTCTTTACAGTACTTTTGATGAAAAGTCCACTAGAAAAGGCTTTATTTTCTTGAATTTTTGATGTGGGTTTGTTGTTTAGAGTTCAACTGTGGACTACCGATTGGTTGGAGGACTAAAGAGTCGCAATTCACGCGGTTAGGCCGTTGGGGTTGAAAAAAGTTGTGAAATGTGTGAAACTTGTGGTTTATGAAAGAGTGAATGGAAGGGAAGGAGGATTTGATGAGTCGCGGGAACGAGGTCGACTGGTTGGAGTCGGGCTGAAGGAGAGAATGAAAATTGATTTTTCATTTTTCCATTTTGTAATTAAAAAATATATATATAGTTGGGCCAAAGATGAGGCCCATCCAGTATTGGTCTGATTGTAAAAAAAAAAGGGCCAAAAATAGGCCCCCTCCAGTGTTGGGCCTGAGCACCTCGCCACAGGACCGGGCCGGTCTGGTGATTGGTTGGTGTCTGCTGCAGTTTTGTGGAGGTCTTGGTGGCCGCGACGGTTTGGGGATTGTTTAGTGGGGTAGTGGTTGTGGTGTGGTGGGGGTGGAGATGAAGATTGAGAAAATGGTCGTTGTGATTTTTAGTTCAAGTGATGGTGGCTGCGATGGAAATGGAGATGGTGATGGTATGATGTTGGTGGCGGTGGTTGTGATTGTGGATCGATAGCGGTGACAATGGCGGTACTGGTGTTGGTGGTGGTCATGGTAGTGGCGACGACAGCTGCGATATGGCAAGTTTGGGGATTTTTTGGTTGGTAGTGGTGGTGTGGTTTTGATTCTTGGTACATGCGTTGGTGGTGCTGATGGTGGGGAGAATTGTGAGATGATGGTTTTGATGGTGGCGGTCGGGTTGTATAAAGAGGGATTGTGACCTATTATTTAGTTATTGTGACCAATAAATAATATATGTCCAATAATTTGAGATCGTAACCAATAATTGGATATTTTGTGATTAATAGATAATATGTAACTGATAAATTGTATCTAATAAATAATATGTAACCTAAAAATTTAAGTCGTGATTTATAAAATTTGTGATTTGTGACCTTTAAATTTTTTGATTTGTGACTGTAAAATAATTTGTGACCTCTAAAGTTTTTGATTCTTGATTGAGAAATAATTTGTCACTAGTTCATTTGATAATTTGTGAAAAAATAATATAGAATTGTTATCTTAATACATTGAATTTATAATTAATTATTTCATAAATAAAATTTAATTAATATCTGATTTCTGAAATTTGAAACCTTTTTCTTAGTTTTGAAAAGATTCCCAATAATGAAACAAAATTGTAACTACGTTTTGACTAAATCGTTTTGTTATATGCAAATTGGACGGGGACTATCTTAGATCAAGCCACAAGCATGTCTGCCCATAGAGCTGTGAACTAGCCCATCAGAAAATGTAGTCCAGGCATCCCCCAATATTGTGGCTAGCCCGACTGGATTGGGATAACTCGTTTTTATATTATTTTTTATGTTCTTGAAAATTTAAACAAATTATAATTATATAATTTTTTTTTAAAAAAATTAAATATTCTCAATGATGTTTTTTGCAAGTCACACCATCAAATTTTTTGTGAAATACGGAAAATACACTCGGAGTCTGTTTGATATACGGCTGAAAATTTCTCTAAGCAACAATAAGGTTGCTTCAATCTTCTTCTGAAGAAAACAAGACATTGTTAATCCAGTCAATGGCAGTGATATGAGTTGTAGGGAACACAAGTCGCAACAAGGGAGCTGATGAGCATATCTTAATGCGCTTGATCTCATCTGCAGATCTTTTAATGTCAAGTGCAGAGGGCACAGTGACACTCGTTTTGTAATGATTTTCAAACCTAATTGAATGGGCTTTCTGAGGATTCATCAGCTAAAGAAAATAAAGAAAAAAAATTCCTCAACAAATACAATATATACACTTGTTCCGCTGCATGTGAGTTCAGTTAAAGCTGCCAACAAATCAGGCTAAATATTGAATAGTACCAGCAAGCACATATGATAGGCAATCCTCAATGATTCCATCCCTGAAGTGAGTTTATGTTTTAAAATTCACAAGGCAATTATGAAAAGCAGCATTCTGTTTTATGATGCAGAAAACTAATAGGAGGGATGAATGGAAGGAGGAGCTGGGGGTTAGGATGGCACGTAGTGGGGGTGGGAAAGTGGGGGCAGGGTGAGGAAGAACATGGTGGGTGGAAGGGGAAGGTTGGAAAGAGATGTAGGGGTGCTAGGATTGCTAGTGGGGGAGGGTGAGAACGGGTAGGAACAAGATGACTGACAAAGAGAAGGGTCCTTGAGAAATATTGTTGGATCACTATGCATAATGCAATTATGTATAAAGGCCCACAAATAACATTTTCGTGCTTAAATGAAATACAATAATAATCTCGTACCTTCGAACTTGAGAGAAAAAGTGAATGAATAATGCTACTCAAACAGGGATTGCAGATAGGTGTAGGGACAGGTGTTGTCTGTGTGGCTAAGTTTTTTTTTTCCCAAATTGTTCAATGACATTGTGTCACATGTTCTCTTATTTTTAATCTTTCACTGAACCTATTTGTGTAGCATGATTCAAAATGAATCACTGGAATTGTGAGTACCATTGACAACCGAATCCACCATACATCCAATTGTTGCGTATAATGACAAATAAACCTGCATAGTTTTAGAAATTCAAGTCTGTATTTACAGCTGTGGTAGAGACAACCATAGAATTTATCATGGAATGGCCAAATAATTAATTTGTTGGTACTCTTTTCAAATTTCAAAACATAAAAATCCATGTTCTACTAGTACTTCCTCCGCTAGTAAACAAATCTTCTTTGTATAGTCGATTGAAGGGCCAAGAGAGATGATTTTGAAGTTTCAATATTTTAATCCAATTAAATTCTTTAAGATATACTTCTCAAAATATTACATTGACAAGGCACCTGCAACTTTTATTCGAAGCCACATCATGGAGGAAGCTATGACTAAGAGCAGCCTGAATTTTATTCCTTTTTATTTATTTCATTCTTTTATTTAACTAGCCTTGGCCCGTGAAATGCATGGACTGGAGTATTTTGAAGGTAATGTTAGTATTTCGAATGTGTCGGATTCTTGTAGGTAATATTTTCATTTTCGTGTGTGCTATTACTACAATGGGATTGATTTGTTTGTAGTTAACAAGCAATAGAAGGTCGAAGATAAATGTATAATGTTTGAAAATTAAAAGTATAGAGAATGGTATTCGTAAAGAAGCTAACGTCTGTTACTTTAATAATATAGATTTACAATAAAAATAAAGTTATATTTCTATCCTCAAGGAATACTCTTCATCCTGTATATGTAAGGACATAGTTATTGAATCATACGAGTTATAAATCTCACAGAGTAACTTAGTACCATCATTCAATCTTATCGGCGAAACCTCGCATTTTTCAAGGTTGATTAACTCGAGTATACGGTTGTCATATTATACAGGATTGAATTATAAAATCTTCAAAACTTTCTTGATCCTACTGCGATTTGCTTCTCTTCATCATATTATTCAACCGAAACATATAGTTTTGCTCTTTAATTTAGGTTAAATGGAATCAAAGGGATGGAACTGTTTTTAAGAAAACTTTGGATTGCTGAGAATAAAATTAAATGAAAACAATACTTTTTTATTTTATTTTAGTTTATAGTATTGGAGATTCAACCTCGGGCTTAAATAATAGGAATTCTATAGTTCAATTGTTGACTTCTCCTTATTCTTCATATTGGGTTGGTAGCAGAGGTTGGAGTTTTCTATTATGTGTCACTAGTGGCGTATCGTACCTCCATATCGCTGTTGTGAACTAGTTCGTTGTCTATGGGTACTCCGTGTGGATTATTGTTGACAATGGAGGTCTGTTTCTAGAATTACTTCAAATATGGTTTGACAATTACATTTTATGGCTGCTATTTCTTGTTGAATTTCATCTATGTTTTTCTCCCTTAACCATTTCATTTCTTCTTTTTTTTTTTTTACATTATTTTCTCTAATATCTCAATTCTAGCTCGTTTGTCTCCCCTAATTTTCTTCCTCATAATCTCCATATTCCAATTAATCCCACTTTCGATGAAAAAACTAAGCAAAGAAACATTTACTTTCTAAATTTCTATAATATTAGTTTAGAAATTGTATGGTTGTGTGTAATTTTTGGTCAAAGAGGATTGATCGTAATTTATTGATTTAGGTTTTTGTATCATTTGAAGGATGTAGTCGAAGCATTCAAAGGGGAACTTTTTGATCAATTGATTTCTCGAATCTAGTGTGAGGGATGGTAACT
>CAIGRM010224142.1:0-18558 GCA_903798335.1 Fraxinus albicans
TATTTTGTCTTAACCTTTTCCCATCATATATTTTTGAAAATTCTTTTGTCTTTAGATGATGAAATTTTCTAAGCTTCATTATTTGAAATGCTAAAAAAAAAAATATTATCATGGGATTGTGTTGTTCCCAATGACATATAGGCATGTGAGGATTAATCAACTAAAGGCATAAAGTTAACAGCTCCATGTTGGAATTGCTAATTAAATTGATTAATTATTTCCACACTAATTATACTTATTTAAGTAATTTGATCTCTGTGTTTCTTAAGCCTTTGATTGCCCTTTTTACAATAGCCTTTTGGGGTTCTTTTTGATGAGTAATTTTAAACGGTAATTTTCATGACGCGTCAATATCAAAATAATAGGGTTTGGCTACTCTTTTTAATAATGTATACGTGTTAATTAAATATAAGATCGTACTCGGTTAAATCATATTTTGGAAAATTCAAATGATCATTTGGTTTGTCTAGAGCTCGGACTAGCTACTTCTTTAAGATTGATTTTCCTAAAGAAGTCAGTTTGTAGTGACGTGTTAAAAGTAAAAATACATTTCTCTTAAACATTAAAACAATACTCAAATGTATAATTTATTTATTTTTGTTACTATTAGAAATACTCAATAAGATGTGAACTAATTGTAGGTCACATGTACAAGAAAAAGGATGTAGAGAAAAAAAGTGGAGATAAATTATAAAAAACTAAATGAAGGCATTCTTCAATGAAGATAAATTAAAAATTAAATGAAGGTTGTCTAACACTCATTTCACATATGGATGGTGTGTTGACACTCTTCCCCTTTTTCTTGTCACGTAAGCATTTTGGGGGTAATGTTTGATACACCTTTTGGTGCAATATACAATCAAATATGACTCTGTTTGATTGCAACATTTTCATGGAAAGAGTCATATTCGAGGAAAATAAATTCCACTTTGATCGTTTGATTGCAACGTGGAAATGGAAGTCGAATTCCAATGTACAATCACTTTAAACTGTATTTTCTTTGGTTTCATGAAAAAACGAATTCCTATGGATTTGATGGGTTTTTGTTTTGCAACTAACATGAAATTTGAATTCTTTTCCACATTTGTCTATCAAACGGACCCTAAGAGATATTATCATGTTTATGAGATTTATATTCATATATTCAGTAGTATTAGATTTACACGTCTATCTTTTTCATATATATCTAGTCTTATTCAGTCCATCAAATTTTATTTATCGCATCTACATTCAATATTCATGGGTTTATTTTTTTCAAAATTTTTCCTTCAAATAGAAATGATTAAGTTGAAGTGGGTAAGTAAGATAAAACTACATCTACTTATTGAAGAATAAAAATATAATTAATGTTTGAAGCCTACATAATAATGACAAACAAATTGTCGCTAAAACTTTGACTTAGCGGCGCTTATGAAGTACAACTTTTTTTTTTCTTGAAAACCTAAAATTGATGATGTTTCCACTTTCCATTAATCTTAATTCTTGGGTTCATCATTTTTTCCATTAGAGAGAATTTTTAACTGCCCCCTTTGAAAATTATGAACAAGACAAAGATTTTTGATAGGATTACTCTTAATTATTTACCATAAAATGCGGATTAAACATGTGACATATCACACATAATTACAAGAAAATTGCAGATTTCAAATTCTTGAGATTTTCAAGAAAAATACAGACAAAAACATAATTTTATTTTATTGTCCTTTTGGATTAAGAAATTTCTTGCTTTAATTTAATTCCAACATTCCTCAATAGGGTTTCTCTAGAATCAGAAATTTTGAGCATGCATGTGAAATTATCTAGGAGTTGACATGAAATGTCCTTATCAAGTAGGTTTTTGCTTGGATTTGGCTATTGGTTTTTAGCATATAATAATGATTATTAAATTCATTGTGCATCCATCTTAGTTACGTACAATTTAACTTGACACCTACCCATCCCATGGAATTTTCATTTTCACCCTTGGCTCCCTTGCCTACGGCAAAATGATATATACTCCATAAGGGGCTTTTTTTTTCTTTTCTTATTTTTCGTTTGTATAGGGGACAAGCAATGAAAAGATAGAGCCGTAACGAGAGGTCAGGTCTATTGTCCCGAATATGTTGTATCATCGAGTATCCCACCAATATATTCTTGACATCTCGATGCACCACTTCTTCATAGGAAATGGAAAAATATCAAGGTATAATGTGCTGAGGTATTAAAAATTGTGTTGACGTATTCCCATTTGCTGTGAAGAGGTGGTGTGATGAAATGTAAAAATGTATTAATAGAGGGTACAACAAATGAATAAAAACTTCAGAACGTTAGATATGGACTCGTAACAAGATAATCTAAGTGAAAAAAAAACATATGAAAATTCTTGAATTTTGGTAAAAAAAATACTTCTAAAAAGTACAAATTTAGAAAAAGTAACTTTTTATTAACAAAATCCATATATAAACAAATTACTTGACAGTGAAAGTAACTTTTTTTTATTAAAAATAATTTATTCTCTTTCAGTGAATGGTATTTCAGATCCCTTTGTCCTCTGTCCACTGTCCATGATCCTTAACTAGTGTCTTTAAAAGAACCCTTCACAGCTTACTTACACTTCATTCAAACTCAGATTTTTCACTTCCTCATTTGCTGCAACATTCACATTTCCCACTAAATTCCTCATCTGTCCTAAGCCAAGTTTCTACTTTCTTCTAATAACAATTTTCTTCATTTTTGCATCAATGTCAAACCCTAAAGCTTCCGAGAAACCCTTAAATCTCTTCGAACCCATCCTTACAGATACCGGTTTCACATTTTTACAACGCAACACATCAGTAGCGCAACCAAGCGAAAGACGAGGCCGGAAAAAGCAGGCGGAGCCTGGGAGGTTTCTTGGCGTAAGACGACGGCCATGGGGCCGATATGCAGCCGAAATAAGAGACCCCACCACCAAGGAAAGACATTGGCTGGGAACCTTTGACACTGCTCAAGAAGCTGCACTTGCCTATGATAGGGCTGCCCTCTCCATGAAGGGCACTCAAGCAAGAACTAATTTCGTGTACTCTGATCAAACAACAACTTTTCATTCTCTTTTAACACCTAATTATGATCTTCAAATTCAAGCCTTTTTGCAGCCACCATCACAGTTTTCTACTGCCACGGAACCTAAACAGTCCAGCTCTTGTAATCTGCAGCCTGACATTTTGCCTAGAAAAGACCAGAAATCAACTGTCCAATTGGATAACGACACATGTTGTCATGATCAATCTTCTTATGGTTCATCATCTAATGATGATCATAATTTGTTTCTTTCTACGACAGACACAAATTCTGGCTACTTGGATTGCATTGTTCCTAACAACTGCCTGAAGCCATATTCTGCAACTAATAAAATCAATGGGGACACTTCAAATGATCAGAAATTTTGCTCAAATTTGAGTTTCTCTGAAAATCATGGGACATTTTATGAAAATAATCCACTTTTTCTTGATTCTACAAGTGTTGCAACTGTAGGATGGAATCCTGGAAATCATTCTTACTATGACGAATTTGTGGACGGGTTCTGGCCAGATGGTGATCGAGAGTCATGGGACTTAAGTTCTTGTGAACTCCCCCACGTTATGAACAACCCTATGGTGGTGGAAAATGGATGCATGGTAGACTTGAATCCAATTATAAGTGAAAATCCAAGTTTTGAGATGATGGTGGCTCCAGCCTGCAGTAGTACTTCAGCAGCACCAAGTTGTTCATCTTTATATCCCTGTTTTGATGATGCAGTTGACTTGGGCTTTTCTCTCTTTTGAATGCTGGTTTTGAAGTTAGTATGTTATACGAGCATGTTTGGTATACAGTACTGGACAATATAGTACAATACAACGGAAAAAAAGTTTATTTCATTTTCCTTTATTAGTTGCGACCTCCCAGACATATCATGCAAGAAACCTTCCAGGCTCTCTTTATCTTTTTCCTTTTGGGGAATGGTAACTAAACTTGGGCTTCAAAAGATTATTAGAGAGGTTGATTTCTTGCTTCTCCAAAAATGAGTATATTTTGAGTAAGTTTCATCAGCTAAACGACTGATATTTGGCTGCTGCTTGAATTCCAATGTGGCTTTTCTCTGCTCTTCTATGAGTGAGCTATAGAGCTCAATGAGTGTCCTTTCACCGTGTTTCTAAAGCATCGTGCCTAATTTTTCCCTTAAGAGGGATGCCACTAATTGCATGCATAGATATCAAATGCTATTACTAGTCATGTTATTCATAAATTGGTCTAGAGCTTTGACACAGTCGTGTAATACGCTATATATTAGCAAACTTTTATTTTGTATTTCGTGACAGAAAGATAGTCAAAGCTAGAGCTTTTTTCGTGGTTCGTCTATATTAGCTTCTTTGGGATGTTATCATCAAAAACTCATTAATGTGCCAAACTAGTGCTTTTTCGTGGTTCGTCTATAATTTCAGCACGATTTGTGAGTATAGCCAAAAGCTCAGCTAGAATCGACTCATTTTGGATACGTCAAAATTTAAGTACTTGTTCTCATGCTCCTGCTAGAGTAGAACACTATAATGGCGATCCCTATTGCAATGACATTGTCTTATTATACTTGCAACCAAACAAGGGGTACTTCAACTAGCCAAAATTGGAAAAACTTGTACTAATTTGCCTAATATTGAAGCATGGTATTTCAACTCAACGTTCACCTGCTATAAGAAAGATTTGGATCCAGTGAACTAACTGCTCTAACCTAGCACAATAACTAACATAAGAAAGGAGAAAAGAAAACCATACTACTCCCTACACCCATTTTCTACTTCAAGCTTTACCAATCCTGTGCAAAAAACAAATTCAAGATTTTCCCAGTCATCAAGGCATTCGAGCATTCTTTAGATGACAACCAACAGATCTTTAAGATGCATCACCATTTAACAAAAACAAACACAACAAAGAGCAATACTTGCCAAATTCAAGATTTTCTCGTCTGTATTTGTTGATATAATATAAAGAAGCATTCGAGCAATTCATTTGTCTACACAAGTATATATCTTACATATGACGTATCAAATTCCTTGCAGTCTCCAGATTTATCATTGCTTCCGCAACAAAGGACCAGACAAAATAAGGGATTAAGAAGACCTTGAAATTCATTCCCTAGACAATTTTGAAGCTTGTTCCGAAAGAGGGAACAAGAAGATGGTTATCAAGACAACCACAGTGGGCAGATAACAGTGAGAATTATGTCTTTCTCGTTCTGAAAAAGACAATAAATAGACATGACAACTCCAAAAATTTGGGCAATGATGAAAATTATCTAAACGGGAAGTTGGTTTCATTTCAAGTTATTCAAAGACTAGGTGAAAATGCTAATGTGTTGCCAGTTTTGAGGGGTAATTATGACTTATTCAATGGACACAGCTAAAGTATGCTACATTGAACTAAGACCGAGCATCCTACAGAGAATTTGGACCAAAAATATAACTTTTGAGATCATGAAAGTTGATTAACAGAGAATGAAATGGCTGAATCCTTTTATTCAGCTTGATGTGCGAATCTCACCTCCATGACCTATGCTGCTGCTACTGGCAATTGAAAAGGTAGAACCCTGTCCCGACTGCTGACCCCTGGATTGAGGAATGTGCCCATTTTGTGAGAATATTGAACCAACTGAAGCACTTGAACTGTTCATAGAAGACATTTGGGTTGAGAAGGTGTCTCTGCCAAATCCGGAAATGAGGTCGGGCCGCAAGTCTGATGACGAGGACGATGGAGCCAAAGTTGCATGTGTGGATCCCACAGGATAGGGAGCGACAGGCATATCAGTAAGAGAGGACGCAGATGGACTGTAACTCAATGTTCTCATCGGATGATCGAATTTGCATGACGGTCCGAATTTGCATACTCTATTTTGTGCATAATGAGAGCAAAGTGGTGCACCCTGAAAAATAATTGAAGAAACCTTAATAAAGATATGGCATAGTTCTCAAATATATGGAACATCCTAGAACACAGCAGAAAGGAATCGTTAAACTTCTATAATTGAATACAACAATAGAAGCATTTATGAACAGAAAAGAAATGTCACAGAGAGAAAATTAAGTGCAAAGAAGAAGTAACAAGAGAGAGTGAGAGATATTTTTGAGGTTTCTACATCAAAAGGGAGGCATAAAACCAGGAAACTATCAAGACATGCAGCAACATCATAGGGAGAAAGTTAGTCATTCAGTTCAATTTTATAGATAATATAAATCAGAAAATCGCAATCTACTTTTGCAGATATCATCAACTAATAAAGAAAGATAAGCCCATAGGACTAAGCCCATAAGCTTACCGGGCGCAAGGGCAGACCCATAGGACTAAGCCCAAAATTTGTCTTCGGTGCGCTCCACTCTGGTGGATGATGATATTTACATGTAGAACCAAATTTACAACCCCCTGTCTTCAAATAATGTTGGCATTCTGGCTGGCCAGGTCTTTCTGGAAAAGCTTGCTCCTTCTGACTGCTGCCTGAAGGACCAGCAGAAGAGGTAATGGATAGATATGGTCCTGCGTATGCAGCTGCTGAAGGAGATAACTGTGTTAAACCGTAAACTGGGCCTGCTCCAGCAGTTGGTTGAGCACTTGGGGAAGCCGCAGGACTAGCTGGT
Source organism: Fraxinus albicans (assembly GCA_903798335.1). Classification (NCBI taxonomy): domain Eukaryota; kingdom Viridiplantae; phylum Streptophyta; class Magnoliopsida; order Lamiales; family Oleaceae; genus Fraxinus; species Fraxinus albicans. The sequence goes on from CAIGRM010224142.1 coordinate 6,621, forward strand.
GCCTGCACCATGTAATTTTATAACTCAGAACAAAATAGGACATACAAAGGAATGATAATTGATAAGATTTTAAATTCATTTTTCCATTTTATTACTACCCACTACTGCCTAGGTCCAACCTAACAAACATATCAAAATAAAAGATTACGAAATCAAACAAACAGCTTCAGCAACATGTACCTGGTAAGGAGTCCAACCAGGAACAGGAACGACCCCTGGAGGAAGGAGCATTGGACTATATGCTCCCGGGACATATGAACCTGGAAGCATAGCTGGCCTAGCTACTGGCCAGTTGCCAGAAAATACTCCATATTGCTGGGGACTTTGAATGGATAGCGATTGCATTGCAGGATACATTGCTGGTGCAGGAACAGGTACAGCTGCTGGTGCAGGCAAAGGTCCCGGGCCAGTTGCTGGTGCAGGCACTTGCGTTCCAGCAGGCAGAGGATGATGATATTTACAGGTGGCCCCAAACTTGCATTGTCCTGTTTTAACATAATACGAACATTCTTTTTCACCCTGCAACAATTGCACTATAAGACAACTGCATATTTGAAATCCAAATGAAACTGTAATGGTGAAAAAGAAAAGGACAAAAAACCGAAGTTGTCAAAGCGGCAGACCGGTCGCAATGGATATCCATAAAAATTCAGGGCCACTGAGCCTGAAAATCCAATTCCCTGTTTTGGATGGTGATACTTGCAGGAAGCACCAAATTTACACATTCCCGTTTTCATAAAGTACTACAAATTCAATGCAAAAAGTACAATTAGTACGAAAAGGCATAACTAATATAAATAAGTTACTGAATTCAAAATAAGACAAATTCAAACTCAACAAATAGGGTAGATAACTTATTTTACTATATATAGGATGGATAAATGCAATAACATTGTACTGATTTATGCAGAGATATAATCGCTTATTGTCAATCACTTAATAAACGTTCATAGTCAAAGCAGACTGATTATCATGGTAATATTTGTTAAAAATGAATAGCATCACCAATTTTTCTAACATTGTTAAGGAAATGGTGAGCTCTACATTGTTAAGTGGATCCACGTAGGCTCCTGAAGAGGTCAGACTTCTAAAATGAACATAAAATTCCAGCTAACAACCTTTTCGTGTAGATTAATCATGAAAAAGACAGTGGTGTGAAAGATGTAATAAAAAAATTGTGAATGTTTTGTCATTGTAATATAGGTCCAAACTAACAATAACAAAATGAATCCTAATGAACATTAAAAAATAATCACTCTTCCAATAGAAACAACAAGGTGACTGATCCTACCTAAAGAATTTAACAGACTTTCTGTTCTCTGAGATGAAACGAAGGAATCGAAACCAAAAAAACATGGAAGAAAAGAAAACAGAAAACCAATCAAAATGTCCTATACAGTAAAACCTCTCTATAGTCATAATGTTGGGACCATATTAATTTATTACTATGAGGAAGTTATAGCTTAATAGAGGCGTAGTTACAAAAATTAGAAAGGTAAAGTAAGAACTATGTTAATAATTAATTAAGAGCATGTCAAATCTAAGGTATAGAAATTGATGAAAGAGAGAGATATAATTTCAAGAACTAGTACATGTATATATGCAGAATATGTAAAGTCATTTAAACCTTTAATGTAACATAGCATATATTTTTTGTCTTAAAGAACTTAAGATAAATACTTTATTTCATCTTAAACATTTAGGCCTGTTTGTTTCGGATTAAAATTAGATTTTAATCTTAGTCAAAGTCAAACAATCAATATTAATCACATTTTCATGGCCCCACAGCTTTTCAACCACACATTTTAAAAACCTCTATCACAATCTACTAAAAATCTAATTTTAATCTCCACCAAACACCCACTTAATGTAGCGATAATTATTACTACGTGGATACAAGTTCCTTAAAATGGGACCTAGAATTTTATAACTTATTCCAATGTGGAGCTTATTCTTATTTATAACTTGCCCAAGTTGGGACCAAGATTATTTTATATCACTATAGAGAGGTCATACTGTATAAATTGAATTGTGAGATTTTATAAGTTCATGGTATATGTAGATAACACAATCATATGGTGATCCAATACATGTCACCCAAGGAAAGATAAAGATGAAGATAATCAGCTAGCTGTGCCTTTCATCTGGGCTGACAACATACAGACGAAATATGACATAGAAAAAAGAGCAACTTAACATATTTTAAGATCCAGGAGTTGTCAAATACTCCTAAATTGAAAACTGACAGAAGGTACTAAACAGAGTACCACAATATCCAATTATCTGTGGCAAAGAATGATAACTTTGGCATTGTACATTGACTATGAAAAATGCAAAAATAAGGATAATTAAGAGAGGAGGTATTTAGCAATTAAAATGGCATAATTAAGATAAGAAAGCCCTCTATCTTTTCTAAACAAAATCCAGAAGCAGCAAAAGGACGATATAGATAATAAGCAGATGTAGTGTAAACATCAACAAAGAGAAGCTCAATCTCTTAAATAAAAGACAGTAATCAGAAGAAGTACTTGAGTAGCCAAATCTAGCAAGATGAACTTTCTCAGATCAATAATTTGACAAACATTATTTTAAAACTCCAGTTAACAACACATAAATACAGTGAACAAAAACAATAAATTCACCAAATTTTACCTATCACAGATCTCAAAGGGGGAAAAAGACGAATAGTTAATCAATTAACAGAAAGTTAACCTTATAGAACCACCAATGTAAAGACAAAATAACTAACCTATCACGGGGGGGGGGGGGGGGGGAGATATTAAATGTAATCAACCAACAAAAACTAATCCTTCTAGAACCAACATTGAACCAACAAAGTCATGGAAATTCATTTTCCATAACATCAACAATTATTAGCTTCAGATAGTTATATGGTTCGTTAATTTTATTTATTCAATGTGAATATATTCATATCTATGTGATGGTTTATTTCTATCTATATATGCCTGACAGATATACACACATATTTCAGAACATAAAAGAACTTGCTTGCAAATGTATACCCGGCAGATCGGTTGCCCAACACGCTCTGGATAGTCGCCACCGCTAGCCCTCAAATTTCCCATTGCCTGTAATAAGAATCACACAATAATAAATAATTTTGAATATTTTCAACTATAAAAGCGAAAAGTATTTATTGCATGTCAACATTTTGAAGTATTTTCCGGAAATCAGAGCGATCTTCCAAAATTTAAATGTTTTTCTCCCACTTTAATAAGCTACTTTTCTCGTATTAATTTTAAATTCCAATAAAATTTAAATTCTACCCAAATTAGAATCAAATCTACACAAACCCTCACTTAAAAAATTCATAAAAATATCATCTTTAGCACAGTTCTATACTTTAATCGCATGATCACAAGAATCATGCAAAAAAAAAGTCAAAATTGAACCCAAAAATAGAAATTCCATGCGCAAAATCACAAATTCTACCGCACTCCGGTCTCGGGGATGATTGAAACGGCAACGAGCGCCATATGCACAGAAACCAGTCCTCAAGTAATGGATACAGTCGAGCTCGTCAGGTCTCTCAGGGTACGATTCGGGCCCACCCTCTAGCCCCAACTGCCACATGGGCTCTGCATTTTACGAAATCAAACCACAGTTCAATCAAATTCCCTTCTGCATTACTAAAATCAAAGCTAATTGAACTGAAATTCAAGTGAAATTCAGATGAAATTTAAATGCAGAGATAAAATACCAACCTTCGAGCCCGGTTTCGCCTCCAGGAGCGGTCCATTCCGCCACTGGGTCCGCCGGCGCCCCCTCCATTGTCTGATTCCCACCGTACCTCTCCATTTTATGACACCTATTCGCACACCTTTAGTATAATATATCTGTGAATAATATACACAAAACTATATATTTATATCTATATATAGATAAAGAGAGAGAAAGAAGGAAAGAGAAGAGAGAGGAGTGTGTGTGATCGAGTGTGTCGGGAGAGGGGACTGAGGAAAAATGGTGTCTGGTGGTTTTAGAGAGAGAGAGAGAGAGAGGTTTAATAGTTCTTTTCTACATATACACACTCCATATATATAAATTCACACACACAACACACACACTGTGTGTGTGATTTTTATTGTTTTAACTTTCCAATAAGTGATTTTTTTGGGATTTTTTTTTTTCTTTTCATTTGATTAATTTTGTCTGTTTGTTAGTTTATTACCCGCCAAACAGGCGTGGCTACAGTTAATGGGCGGTTCGGGCATTGTGGTGATAAAATGACGATTTTGTCCCCTTTCGTTTTCAACATCAATATATGTTTTACAATAAAATAATTTTGGAGAAAATTGCATTATTGGTCCCCATACATATCTTGTGATTGGTAAATTAGTCTTTAACCTTTATAAATGAACGAGTTGATTCAATTCCTCACTATTTTTGCAAATCAGTCGTCAACGATGGTAAATTGTTACATTCAACATTTAGAAGATAGATTTTGCTTATCAACTTAGACTGGTGTTCAGTTTCTATTTTACTATTATGTGCGTGAAATACACGTTCTCACGTAGAAATGACAAACATCGGTGTTTTTCCCATTCTTATCTGACTTTTGATAGAGTGAATTTCTATTTATCTATTTCCAGTAGATTTTGGCTTTCGCTAAATTTATTTGTTTCTTATTATCTTTTAACGTGAATGCATCAAATAAGATCCATTTTTTTTTTTTTTTGAAACATCCAAACCCTACTTATGAATGCTCAATAAATGCATTTAGACCCAAAAAAAAAAAAAAAAGTTGCATACCTAATTATATAGTTGACAAATTATATTGATATGTATAGACCTGAATAAGTATTTTTCGTCTCATATTCTCAAAGCGCATGAATCATACTTTTCCATCAAGTTCATGAATCGTCTCATGATTCGCGCTAGTAAAGTTTTTATTGGCTCGCAAAAGCTCCAGTATAAGATAAACTAATAAAGTAATTTTGATTTGATTAAAACCTCATAGAAATTTAACATACATCACCTCCTTATACAAAATTTTGCAAAAATAAAAAATTAGCTAATGTTATGAGCGTTGGTCAAGAAATAAACAAAATCTATCGAGTTCGCTACGGATGTGGACATAATCTTGCTCGTCGAACTCTCCGTTTATAACTTGAGCCCACTTTCTGGCCCCAACTGCCACACGGCTAGGTATTCACAAAATCAAACCGCAAGTCAATCAAATTCCTTTAAGCTTTGTTTGATTGTAACGAATTCCATTGAAAATGTCATATTCGAGGAAAATAAATTCCACTTTGACCATTTGATTGCAACACGGAAATAGAAATCGAATTTCAAGGTACAACAACTTTAAAATGCATTTTCTTTGTTATCGAGGAGAACGAATCCTTGTAGGTTTTGTGGGTTTTGTTTTCCAACTAAAATGGAATTGGAACTCATTTTCACACTTGCATATCAAACAGACCCTTATATATTACCAAAATTAATGCTAACTGAACATAAATTCAAGTGAAGTTCTGTAAATAAAAATTAGAGCCCAGTTTTGCCTTCTGGGAGGAGGAGCAGCCCATTCCCTTCACCGGATCTGTTAGTGCCCTTCCATTGTCTGATTCCCATCGTAGCCCTCCATTTTTTGACACCTATGCATACAATTTTAGTATAATATTATAAATATTCACCAAACTATATATGTTTAAGATATATTGGTGAAGAAATTGACAAAGAAAATAAAGAATAGCTAAATATGGTAGCATCATCATTTGTAATGATCAAGACCAGTAAGTCCATCGGTCTACACAGTTGTTCATTTTTCATTTGTAAATTCCTAATGGTCATTGATCGTCTTCCCGATTTCTTTGTACCATTCTATCATCGACCTTGTAGTATCAATAAAAGAAATGGGGAATAGAGAGGGTGGTTTAATAGTTTTTGACCCTAAACATGTACAATTGTATCCTCAATGACGATATGGCTCAATGCTGCAACTTTTCCGAGAATGTCTAAAAAATAAATGAAAAACGTTACAAGTAGCAGGAATAATCGACTCTTGCACGTTCTACATTCCTATATGTACTAGCTTCCAGATTACAAGTGCCCGAATTGTGCGTTCTAAAGAGGAATTGGGATTCTCATGCATTTTTTATATTTTCAATTCTTTTCCTTTTCCGAACTGTATCTTGGAGACGTTTAACCTTTTAAAGAGTGATTCTCAAAGGCTATTTTATTACTAATTTTTGTTGTTAAAGATAAATATGTGTGTGGGTAGAGGGGACATGGAAAATTGGCATGATTGATGAGTGTTTAGTGGTTTTAGTGAGTGTAAATTTGGAGATGGGAGGTGCTTAATATTGTTTTTTCTACACACTTGATATAATTTTCAGTCACAATATGGTCCTGTTTGGGAGGGATTAAATTTTTTTACAGTAAATCAATTCTCATTTTCAATCATACATTTTTCAATAAAATAATATTTTCCATCACATCAATAATTTTTTCTTCTTTTTCAACCACACATTTCCCATCATATCACTATTCAAAATCAATTCTTCCCACAAAAATCATCATTTTCTACAATAAATCAATTCTTATTTTCAACCATACATTCTTCAATAAAATAATATTTTCCATCACATCAATAATTTTTTCTTCTTTTTCAACCACACATTTCCCATCATATCACTATTCAAAATCAATTCTTTCTCCAAAAATCTCTTCCAAACAGGCTCTATGTATATAAATTTCATCCACTATGCGTGACTTTTATTATTATTATGTCTTGGTGGTTTCTAAGGAGTGTTACCTTTTCAAGAATTATAACTAACTTTTTTGGTTTTTTTTCTTAGTTTTTCAATGATTTATTTGTGTTGATTGAGATGAAAGTTTGTCTATAACAATTTAGTATGGACGTATAATTAGTCATAATTAATGATGATATGGTCCAATGTTGCAACTTCTTCTAGAATTTTGTGCATGTGCTAGCTTCCACTTTAAGAGTGCATGAAATGTGCATTCTAACATGGAGTCAACAACAGTTGGGATGTTTCTCATGCTTTCTCTTGTTTTTAATTTTTATGTTATTTACATTTCTTCAAGTGATACTAGTTAACGTTGAACGTATAACGTACGTTATAATGAAATACTGTATAAGTGCTATAAAAATAATATTTGAATACGAGTGAATGTTAATTAATTTAGAATTAATATCAGTGAATATATATGTGACAACGAATATTAAATCACTTATTTAATTTTCAATTAAGTAAAATTAGATGTTAATTAGCATACATGAACGTGAATAATAAAATGAATTTTTCGATGTAAAATTCTAATTAACTTATAATTAGAATTAATAACACCGAGATGCATAAATGAATATGAATATTAATTAAATGAATATGAATGCTAATTAATTGAGAATTAATAATAGGGAATTCATACATTAATAAAAGCACACAAATGAAATGAATATGTTAAATGTACATGTGTATTGATGGTAACTAAATAGTTAAGTAAATGAATATAAATATTAATTAATTAATTAAGGATTAATGATACGGAATTCATACATTAATGAAAATACACGAGTGAATAAATTTGTCAAATGTACCTGTACATTGATGGTTACTAAATGGTTAAATAAATTAAATACATATTGAAATACAAAAAAATAAGGTATTATTGAAATAATTAAATTATAGTAAGGCTATCATTGTCTAAAAAATTATTCTCTCTAAATGTGATATTTAATAGAGTAATTATATTACCACCACAAAAACTTTTTTATCACACCACAGTTTTCTTATTCACTAAAATGATCATAAGCAAAAAGGCATAAATAACCCTATTATGATCTTATGTGCACCACAAAGGATTTGTAACAAAATCAAAAGAAAAAGAAAGGAATCAAATGAACCAAGAAATATCATAAAGAAATAATTTTGAATATCTGTGTATATTCGATCATATACTCTAAGTCTAGGAACTCCACAAAAAGTAGTTAGTTTTAACATAAACAGATCCTTCACCAAGTATTTGACGTCCTATGAGTTAGTAGAAAATGTTGTTTTAAACTTTCCACAACAAATATTGCGTTGAATCATATTCTTATTCAGTAGAAGAAATTCAATGAAAGATGAAAAATCTCATCTTTCTTTATTAATAAAGAGCTAATGAATAAGTGAAATCAATACAAACAGAGATCTAGCTGGTCGTCCGTCGAAGTTTGTCGGTAATTGAGGGGAAGAGATGAGAGATGAATAGGATTTGCTCAACAACGACAAGTTCTGATTCAGATTTTCAACTTTACTCAAATATACATACAGATATACATGAAAAAAGGAACATGGAAAATATATACATACAAGATATATGAGGGAGATGAAGGCTAATATTGGGATGTTGATAGATGAACTTGCTCAAATTTTGATATTTTTGTGAACGTAATCTAGACAAGGGTAGTTATGATTTTTTCCTTGTCTTGAAAATTAGAGAAAACTACGCTTTTGTGTTTTTCTTCTTCAAAATTAGATAATAGCATTTTTTATCCACAAATCAAGTATTATTATAAGAAATAATTTAAATATATTTTATTTTTTATATTTAATTTTCCATTTTCACGAGTCTTCCATTTTCTCCTTCATTCCAAAATTTAAAGCAAGATCTTTAAGAATCAAATATTTCGGGAGAAAAGAAAGTTATAAAGATAATTCTCCACATATTCGTCACGACTTTCAGGTGAAAAGAAGTCACAAAGACAAAAATATTACATTACATAATGTTATATAAAACTGAAGACATAAGCACAAGCATATAATCTCGATCTAGCGTGTTCATAGGTCACAATTTTTTTACATTTGACGCAATTTTAGAAAGAGAAATGCGACATACTATATCAACTTTATACATATTAGTCGAACTTTTGGGAGAAAAATAAAGTCACATCACATAACATAATTCTAACTTTTGATGAAATTTGTGGGTAGTGATATTCCACAGTTAGATGCAGATAGTTTATTATGACCTAATTTATGAAAACTTTCACAAACATTTTTGGCCAAACGAAGCTGCCAAGAATAATGGGAGGGGCCATTTTGATATCTTTGCAATAATAACAAAAAATATCGGACACCGACACAGTAGGTGTTATTGCGGCCAAAATACTTTTCATCTACCGAATCTTAAAATTAAAGTGTGACCTACACTTTTACCGGCTCACCGGCTATTCCAGTTCCATTTCATTTTATACTAATATTATCTAGCGATTCACAAAATTTATAATTAAAATCCAATACACGAGGAAAACTAAAATACTGTATTGACCTACACATGATCAGAGCCGTCAACTTTCAAAAACAATCACAACCGTCTATCTAATTGTAACTGATAAAACACAACTGTTGAATTGCTCCCTCACTCTTTACGTGTTTGATAACACTTTTCAATTAGGAAAATGTTATTCGTACATAATTATTTACATAATGATGATGTGTCAAAATATAAGTAGGAAAATTATTTGATTGATGAGATTTTGATTCAATTAAATATTGTTACATCATTTGTTGATAAATCATTATGTAAATTTTTATGTACATGTAGCACAATCATTCCAATTACTCTTTTATTTCTAGTCTTGTCAATCTTCATGTTTTTCAATTAAAAAATGGTTGCATGTGGTCTTTTTTTGTATGTGAAGTAACTTGTGCATATTTGGGTGAGGAGTGAGAGGAAGAAGACGATTGTGTGTGTGTGTCTTTTTATTTCTTATTTTTAAATTTAATTATTTGATGTGATAATTGAAAGTTACTATTTTGTCACTTTTTGAAATATTAAAAATGTGGTCAAAGTTAAATTTTTGGTCAACTAATAGAATTATCGATGGAAACTGTCCAAAGGGCTTCATCTGCAACATTTGAAAAAGTTAAGGGTGACGAACAAATCAAAAGTTTATGTGGTCAAAGTTAAATTTTTGATCAACTGATAGAATTCTAAATGGAAATTGTCTAAAATAGTTTCACCTGCAACGTTTGGAAATATTAGGGGTGACGGTTGTAACAAATCAAAGGTTTGAGAAAAGTCTGCTAGTGTTTCAAAGGTTTGAAACTTTTGCTGTAATTATCTCTTTAATTATTCCAATTAATTAAATGTGGTCTATGATTAATTAATTCGAGCATATTAACAAGCAACTCAATTAATTAATTTTTCAACACTTGTTAATTAATTAATTGATTAATCTCATTTTTCTAGTTCTCCTTTTGTGTATGGCCCATAAGATTCCCGATCACGATTTCTAACGACTTGAATTTTTATTTTCATCTAATCAAAATCAATAAATTAAAATACTCATTTTTAATTTATCACTAATTTATATCCGTCATCCTAGATTAACATCTAGTAATTTGTCAGGACAATATATTTGATGGAATAGGTCACGTGGTATGACAAACCAAACTTTTTCATTTGCCGTGAAATTATAATAATTTCATCTGTACAATTCGAACAATTACGATATATAGATATGTGTCAATCTCGATTATCGATCATATCTTTCATTCTATTATTAAGTCAATGTAAGTCATATGAGTACACATTGGCCAATGATTTTGTTATCAATTTAACTAAATGAAATATAGATTATAATATCTTATTATCTAGGACTGACGAATTCTCTATCGACCATTCACAACATTTATATGATTCTTGGCATATCCGAACGATATTGTATTAACAACCCTTTGCAGAATAACTTCCATCATCACCAAAATATGATTGCCTTCTTATAAGGCACTATGATGACCCCAAGTTGAAAGACCAATTTCAGTACTGAACGTTTGAGATTAAACACTCATACTCAAATAGTTATCCATGTGTAATCTCCCCAACGGATCTTCAATATTTTGTTCTATAACAAAACATTCACGTGTTCATTTAAATGTCACCACACTTTAACTTGTGAGATTAACTACTTACTTGAATAGTAAGAAATGCCATGCGTAATGGTCTATATGTAATAACAATATTTGTATCTCGCTATTATTTACAACCACAGATAATTTAAAATTCAGTCATATGGTAATTTGTATTTCAAAATCACAATTTCTTGTGATTAACAAATTACTAAACTTAAATCTAAAGACTATATTATTTAATATAATTTATTAGAATGATAATTCAAATAAATAATAGACCTTGTAAAAATAAATACATTAAAAATATTAAAAGTATTTAGAATCTAAATTGATTGGATATAAGGCATAACATTTACACTCATCTAAGCCCATGTTTGATGGTGGGGATTAAAATCAGTTTTTTAATATATTTTGAAAAAAGTTGATGAAATGTATGATTGAAAAATTGTGAATTCCATAAAATTGTAAGTAAATGAATAAAGAATGCAATGAAAATGGAGGAAAAATGTATTGACTTCATTGAATAACAAACTTGGCTATTATATAGCCTTACAAAGAAACTGAAACAAGCATTAACATATCCCACGTTTAATAACTGATACAACATGGTACAAAGATCAAATCAACAAATAACAGACATTGCAACTAAAAGGAAGATATGACCGTGGTGGTAATTGAACAATTAACCAATAAACTAAACATAAAACCAACATTTCTTCCCTTAAACTGAATGCTACAAGCTTCAGTTTACATCAGTCTCAGAACAAACTCCTAATTGTCCTTGCAGCTTGACAAACTTATTCAACTTGAGTGGTATTGTCGTTATATCAGCCAACTGCTCGTGTGTCACAATGTACTAACTTCAAAGTGCCATTCTTTGTAAGGTCTCAAAGAAAATGAAAACACACATCTATGTACTTCCTTTGACCATGTGATAAGTGCATTTTTACATACTTATTTTACTGTCAAAACATGAGAAATTGTTGATTAATATGTTGGAATATAGCTTAATTCTATGCAATTCATGTTTTGTAGGACAAAGTGATGAATGCAGCGAA
>CAIGRM010224156.1:0-39270 GCA_903798335.1 Fraxinus albicans
TATATTTCGTTTATTAGATGAAACTTGATGAAAGGAAGTGGAATTGAAAGAAAGAAACGAACATTGACGTAAAAGGGCAAGCTCTAAAGTTTGGAGATTAAAGTTTAATCAAAAGCTGGTTGGACCTCACGATGAATATTCGAGAATGTTAGGGGTCAATTGGATGCAATTAGAAGTCAAAAATAAGTGAAATATGATTAAACTATGGACACAAATCAATTTTCAACTGTACAATTATGTTCCACATTTTTAGCCCGAGATTGAGGCCCATTTTTTACCAAGTAAATGTTCGAATTGGAAAATAGCTAAGTAAAGTTGTAGTCCTTTGAATTATCTTTACAACTCAATTTGAATCGCCACAATCGGATATCGGGAGAGAAAGTTACAATAAAAATAGTTCATTTTGGAGGAATTTATTTCTCTTAAATGGAATTAAATTCAATTTCAGATCAGCATACCATCCCCAAACTGATGGTCAAATGGAGGTGGTTAACAAGACATTGGAAATGTACTTAAGGTGCTTTACAAGTCACAAGCCTAAGGAGTGGGCAGTATGGCTGCTATGGGGGAATAATCCTGTAACACAAGCTTCCATTCATCCACAAAAAAGACTCCATTAGAAATAGTTTATGGGCGGGATCCACGGTCTTCTTGAACGTGATGTGGTTATTCGGGATATCAAGCACAATCTCAAGTTGGCACAAGAAAGAATGAAGAAGTTTTATGATGCCAAACATTCAGAGAAAGAATTCCAAGTGGGGAAATTTGTCTATCTAAAATTAAAGTCATATTGGCAATTGTCCATAGCCTAACAGAAGAACCTCAAGCATAGCCCCAAGTTTTTTGGTCCATTCAAAATTCTGGCCAGAGTTGGGAATGTGGCTTATAAGTTGGAATTACCACTAGAATCCAAGCTACATCCACTCATCCACGTTTCACTCCTAAAGCATTGGGGATCAAGACATTGTTGCAAATTCCTTGCCACCTATTCCCCATAATCCACCCCACGCCCACTTCCTCAAGCAATTTTGGAAACTTGACACATTAAAGGGAAATATGAATTGTTGATCCATACAGCTCTTTTATTTCCAATAAAGATTGACCTTATAATTTGTTTGTCATAAAGGGATATTTTGTAATAGCTATTTATTAGCAAGAGAACGTGAATGAAAGTATCTCATGAATTTGTTTTCAACCTTGTGTTGATTTGGGAGTTTTTTGGTTTACTCAAATTAACCAATACAAGGAGTCCTAGGACCCCTCGAAGTGTCCCACCATATCACCATCATAGGTCACCGACATAAGGACAATCCTTGGTCCTTGTCCATCAATCGACCCATTACTCGATCCATATCCCAAACACGTAACAGATTGTAACTGTGAAGTGATGATGGTTTTTGATGTCTTTGTTTGGGTTTTGCAAAGGAGTAAAGGATAACTGCAGATAAACGCTTATTTAAATTCCTGCTTATAATTTTTCCCTTTGGAGGGAGGGACATCTAATATATTTTTGTACTTCTTTATTGTTTTGTGCGTTAAGACTGTCGGCAGCAATTCGCAAGCTGAGTGTGCTGGACCGTTACTATTATTTTGTTATGAAACTATACAGGTATCATTGTTTTCCAAGGAAAACTCGTAGCAACCCTTCACATCAATCACAAGAACTAATGACAACCGTTTATCTTCCCGTCCATATTTTTGTTGGCCATTTAAACATTATTGCGGGTATAATTTCATTACCAGCGGGATACAAGCCTTCACAAGGGCCCCATAAGAGTAATTTGTAATATAATCTATTTGTGCATAGAAACCTTCATAATTTGTGAAAAAGTACAGAAAAAAATGTAGTCCAGATAAATTTGATGACCAAAGCTTGCAACATTTCCATCGAGTGCCAAATGAAACAGTGATTGCTACACAGTTAGTTCATTATCTGTGAAATGCTGCATCAATGATTCCAAACCAGGTCCTATGAAAAAATCATCCAATGAGCCAGACTCTGTTGGAACTCTCAGCTGAATCATCAGCTGACTCACCATCAACAAATCAGTTGCACCAGATTTCTGTTGGCTCCCTTTCTCACCAGCTGATGCAGGACCACCTGCCGTGATTTATGGTGTACCATTGATTCTTTATATCCACCAGTACAACTCAGATTGTAGGCCTAGAACATTCCCTTTACTTGTATAAATATGAGCTGATTCCTACCTGTAAAATAAGCTGAAATTAATTCTTGAGTGATTGAAATATAAATTCTATTTCCAATCAGCTGCAATGTCGAACACAATGGCACATCCAATGTTGGGAGGAAACCACCTCACACCGTTTGGCATGAATCTCATCCAAACTCCCTCTGTCAAACTTGACAGAGATGACTATCTCCTTTGGAAAAATATGACATTACCCATTATTCGAGGTCATAACCTGGAAGGATATGTGCTGGGAACCAAGGTGTGTCAGCCAGAGTTCAAAAGCACTCAAGTTGCTGGAGAATCAGGGATGAGTATAGAAATGACATCTAATCCGGAATTCAACCAATGGAAATCTGTTGATCAACTACTCATGGGATGTCTTTATGCCACAATGACTCTTGAAATTGCACTAAGGGTAATGGGATATGCAAGTTCATTTCAACTATGGACTGCCATCAATGAGAGCTATGGTATTCAAAACAGATCCAGAATTACGTTTCTGGTTGGGGAACTTTAGAAAACCAGGAAAGATAACTTAAGTATTGACCAATACTTAAATAAGGTGAAACTTCTTGCCAGTAATCTAGAAGTTGCTGGAAAACCTGTACCACCTACTGATCTGGTGACTCAAATCCTGGCTGGCTTGGATGAAGAATACACGCCTGTTGTTGTGCAAATTAATAGCAAGGAGTCCATCTCTTGGGAGGAACTTCAATCTACTCTCATGACTTATGAGAGTAGACTTGATCACATCAATGCCATCAAAAATGATATGGTAGGAATCAACTTGAATCACTCCTCTGCAAACTTCTTTCAAAGGTCCTTGAATAACCACTACTCTGGCAAAAACTCCAACCCTTACTATGGTGGAAGATCACAATATAATGGCAACTACAGAGGTGGTAGAAGAGGAGGCAGAAACAGAGGTAGATTCAGGTCCAACCATCTGCCTACATGCCAAGTATGTCGTAAAGTAGGACACAAGGCAAATGTGTGAACTATCGATATGATGAAAGTTTCAATGGACCTGCAGCACTTCACCAAAACAATTTCAGAAATCAAACACCATTAGCCTTTATTGCCTCACCAGACATAATCAAAGACCCAGCCTGGTTTGCTGACACTGGAGCAAGCAACCATGTCACTTCAAATGTTGAAAACCTCAGTCAAGCCAGTAAGTACTCTGGTAAGGAAAGAATTATGGTTGTCAATGGAAGTAAACTCAATATTTCACACACATGCACAGCTAGAATGCCAACAATGACTGATAAACATCTATTTTTGGATAAACTACTGCATGTACCAGAAATTAGGAAGAATGTCATAAGTGTCTCACAACTTACCTCTGATAATCATGTGTTTATGGAATTTCACTCTAACTATTGCTATGTTAAGGACAAATCAACGAGGAAAACGATGCTGCACGGAACGCTTAAAGAAGGATTATATTAACTGGAACCTCCCAACTCAAACTTCAAAGCTCAGCCAAGCCTTTCCAAATCAGTTTATCCGAATAATTTCTACAATTCAGTATGTTCAGTCGAGAGTCTAGTAAGGTTAAGAGTCTTGAGTCTTTAAACTCTCTAGCTAGTGTCTGGCACAGGAGACTTGGGCATCCTTCCAATCAGGTGTTATCCCAAGTACTCAAAGAACGTAATCAGAACTTGAGATTAAATAAATTCAACTCATTCTGCAATGCTTGTCAGTATGGAAAATCCCACTTACATTATTTCAATGCTTCTACTTCACATGCCAAATCTCCTCTGGAAATAATTTACACTGATATCTAGGGGCATTCACCTATTCTCTCAACATCTGGATGCAAATTCTACATAGCTTTTGTTGATGACTTTAGTAGAAATACTTGGATATATCCAATGAAAAACAAGTCAGATTCTTTAAACATCTTCATCCAATTTCAAAACTTGTGGAAAATAAGTTTGATAAAAGAATTAAAATCCTTTAGTCGGATTGGGGTGGAGAGTATGGAAACTTTGTTAACCATCTCTCACAATTAGGGATAGAATTCAGACACTCCCATCCTCTTACATCCGCACAAAACGGGAGAGTTGAAAGAAAACACCGTCACATCACGGAAACTGACCTTACCTTGCTTGCTCAAGCCAAAATGCCATTAAAATACTGGTGGGAAGCATTCCAAACCACAGTCTACCTTATAAATAGAATGCCCACACAAGTTCTTCATATGAAATCGACTTACCAAGTCCTGTACAATAGAAAGGCTGACTATATCTCTCTCAAAATCTTTGGATGCTCATGTTATCCCTGTCTTCGACCCTATCAAAGTCATAAATTCAGTTTCCACTCAGTTAAATGTGTCTTCCTAGGCTATAGTCCATCACACAAAGGCTATAAGTGCCTTAGCCTCACTGGCAAAACCTACATATCTAGACATGTTGTATTTAATGAAATCGAATTCCCATTCGAGTCAACCTTCTTCACAAAAAATGAACCAAAACCTGCTGAACTCCAAACTATTGTCTCCTACTTCTAGCTTTCCCTTCAACCTTCAAAGTCCTTTACTAAAAAAAAAAAACAGCTGATATAAATCCTTCTGAAGCTACTCCTTCAGCAGAGTCACCTCCTGATGAATCCACTATTGCAATTGAAGGAGAGACTGCCAATAATCAAACTGAATATGAGCAAAGCAGTGAATCTCCTGACAATTGCAACACTGAGATAAGAAATCAAAGCGTTGGAGAAACTAATGGCTCAGTTGGAAACAATGATGAAAGGCAGAAAATGGGACACTCGATGATAACAAGAGCAAAAGATGGGATATTCAAACCCAAAGTGCTCTCCAATCAGGCAATAGAGAATAATGAAGCAGAACCTTAGAACACTGCAAAGGCCTGGGAAGATGAAAATTGGAAGAAGGCAATGATTGAAGAATACAATGCACTGATTGACAACAAAACATGGAGTTTAGTACCACCATCTTCATCCTACAACATAGTAGGAAATACATGGGTTTTCAGATTGAAACAAAACTCTGATGGATCCTTTCAAAGACTCAAGGCGAGGCTAGTAGCAAAAGGCTTCCATCAAACTCCCGGAGTGGATTTCTATGAAACTTTCAGCCCAGTCTTGAAGAAGTCTACACTGAAAATTATTCTCACCCTTGCAGTCTCCAAGGACTAGAAAATAAGGCAAGTGGATATCAACAATGCTTTCCTAAATGGGGATTTGGAGAAAACTATATATATGCATCAGCCAGAGTGCTTTATTGACAAAACCAAGCCAAACTATATCTGCAAACTTGAAAAAGCTCTATATGGGCTTAAACAAGCACCAAGGGCTTGGTACGACAAGTTAAAAAAACACTCTAATTGATTGGAAGTTCAACCAATCAAAGGCAGATACCTCACTCTTTTATTACTCAACTAAAAAGAATGTCATCTCCATTCTTATTTACGTGGATGATATAATAGTCACTGGCAACAACAATGACTTGCTTCAGAACTTCACAGAAAATTTGCACTCAAAGATATGTGAGAGCTTCAGCACTTCTTAGGGATAGAAGTTCACAGACATAGTACATGACTTCATCTAGCTCAATCAAGATATACTTCAGAGCTACTCAAGAAATTTGAACTTCAGTGCAGTTGGTAGAACCATGTACAAAACTGAAGGTGAACCTCTAAAAAAATCCTTCAATTTACAGAAGTGTTGTTGGGGGGATGCAATACCTGTCATATACCAGACTAGATATAATCTTTGCTGTCAACAAATTCAGCCAATTCTTACAGGAACCAACCTCAGTGCACTGGCAAGGAGTGAAAAGAGTTCTAAGATACTTGAAAGGCACAATCAACCAAGGTTTATGAATCAAAAGAAGCGAAAACTTGATGATAAGTGGCTACTCTGTTGCTGACTGGGCATCCTGTCCAGACGATAGAAGGTCTGTGGCTGCATTCTGTATTTACTTAGGTGATAGCCTAGTGCCTTGGTCATCTAAAAAACAACAGGTCGTCGCCAGATCCAGCACAGAGGCACAATACAGAGCGTTAGCTGTTGCTGCATCCGAAATAACGTGGATACAATCTCTATTTAGAGAACTTAATATGTTACAAACCTCAATTCCAATCCTTTGGTGCGATAATTTAAGTACTGGAGCATTGGCAGCCAATCCTGTTTTTTACGCCAGAACCAAGCATATAGAGCTGGATATACACTTCATAAGAGATAAAATCCTTGCCAAGGAATTGGAAATGAAGTATGGTCCCACTGCAGATCAGATTGTTGACCTGATGACAAAAGGCGTTTCTCACTCAAGATTCGCATATTTGAAAGACAAGCTTGGAGTGTCAATAGTCCCCTCCAGCTTGAGGAGGGTATTGGAACTCTCAGCTGAATCATCAGCTGACTCACCATCAACAAATCAGTTGCACCAGATTTCTGTTGGCTCCCTTTCTCACCAGCTGATGCAGGACCACCGCCGTGATTTATGGTGTACCATTGATTCTTTATATCCACCCGTACATCTTAGATTGTAGGCCTAGAACATTCCCTTTACTTGTATAAATATGAGCTGATTCCTACTTGTAAAATAAGCTGAAATTAATTCTTGAGTGATTGAAATATAAATTCTATTTCCAAATACTTTAACTCTCTCCATCGTTATTGTCATCTCCATCTCTACATGTTGAACATGCTAGGGAAGGGATATGTGAACAAAATTAAGATGGCGTGAGGTAGTTGCAAAATAATTGATTTTTTTTAATGTCATGGTAAATGTTGAGATTGATCAAACTGGGTGGCAAAAAAGATTCATATTACTAGTTGCAAAAGAAATGATTTTTTTTCCCCTTTTAATCTGTTGGTAGATGTTGAGATTAATCAAATCGGTGGCAAAAAAGATTCACATTATTCAATGATTTAGAACAAGATAAGACTTTTGTGATTGAAAATTTAACATGTATATAGATTAGATAATAAGGAGTTGTAGAATCTATTTATAGTATTACCTTATGTGCAAGGGTAAAAACAACATTGTGTATATTATGAATAAATATATGACTGATTTGCAAACGAAGGTGCAAGACAAAGAGAGAACATATAGGAGATGAGAGCAATTGTAGGAAATGAAAGGAAAGTATTGAACAAAATGAGAGGAAACGCAGAAACAAGGGAAGTTGGTTGAAGAATTGGCCACATATAAATTCATTCTTTCATGTATATAAAGCCTCTGATTAGAGGAGACATTCCAAGCTCTGCTGGAAGAAGACATCTCCCTCTTCTTCTTGGCAGGTTATTCTTAAGTAAAAATAAAAATAAAAATAAAAATAAAAAACTGTGATTGCAGGCAGCAGAGTGTAAACCTAAGCCATGGGGAGGACGACCTTTGTGGCATTATTCATCTGCCTCTCAGCCGGGGCTTTAATTGTTCATGCTGAGGATCCCTATCATTTCTTTGAATGGAATGTCACCTATGGTACCATTGCCCCATTGGGTGTTCCCCAACAAGGCATCCTCATCAATGGCCAATTCCCAGGTCCTAAGATCAACTGCACTTCCAACAACAACATTGTTGTTAATGTCTTCAACCATCTTGATGAGCCATTCCTCCTTACCTGGAATGGTGTACAGCACAGGAAGAACTCCTGGCAAGATGGCACCCTCGGTACCATGTGCCCCATCTTGCCTGGCAAGAACTTCACCTATCATTTCCAAGTCAAGGACCAGATTGGAAGCTTCTACTACTTCCCCACCACAGGATTGCACAAGGCATCTGGTGCCATCGGTGGCCTTCAAGTCCACAGTCGAGATCTTATCCCGGTTCCATTTGACAATCCTGCAGATGAGTACTTTGTCCTCTTGGGTGATTGGTACAACAAGGGTCACAAGAGCTTGAAGAAACTCTTGGATAGTGGACGCTCCATTGGCCGGCCCGATGGCATCCAAATCAATGGCAAGTCTGGAAAGGTTGGTGACAAGGCTGCCGAGCCCCTTTTTACCATGGAATCTGGCAAGACCTACAGATACAGAGTCTGCAATGTTGGAATGAGGACCTCCGTCAACTTTAGACTCCAAGGCCACACCTTGAAACTCGTGGAGATGGAGGGTTCTCACACCGTGCAAAATGTATATGATTCCTTCGATCTCCATGTTGGACAATGTCTCTCAGTCTTGGTTACTGCCAACCAAGCACCCAAGGACTACTACTTGGTGGTTTCCAGTAGATTTGCACAGCACCAACTCAGCTCCGTTGCCATCATTCGCTATGTCAATGGAAACAGTCCAGCATCTCTTGAGCTCCCACCATCACCCCCTGACAATACTGAAGGCATTGCTTGGTCTATTAACCAGTTCCGCTCATTCAGGTGGAACTTGACAGCCAGTGCTGCTCGCCCCAACCCTCAAGGCTCTTACCACTATGGCCAGATCAACATTACCCGCACCATCAAACTCACAAATTCTCGATCCTACATCGATGGCAAACTTCGCTTTGGCCTCAATGGCGTCTCCCATGTGGACTCTAAGACTCCACTCAAGTTGGCAGAGTACTTTAAAGCATCTGACAAGGTATTCAAGTATGATCTAATGAAGGATGAGCCACCACAAGACAACACCAAAGTGATTTTGGCCCCCAACGTGCTCAATACCACCTTCAGGAATTTCGTGGAGATCATCTTCGAGAACCACGAGAGGACTATCCAGACATATCACCTCGATGGTTACTCTTTCTTTGCCGTGGCCATTGAGCCAGGAAGGTGGAGCCCTGAGAAGAGGATGAACTACAACCTCCTCGATGCAGTGAGCAGGCACAACATTCAAGTATACCCTAACTCATGGGCAGCAGTCATGACAACACTGGACAATGCTGGAATGTGGAGCTTGAGGTCGGAAATGTGGGAAAGAGTATACTTGGGACAGCAACTCTACTTCAGCGTTCTCTCCCCTGCTCGTTCCCTAAGAGATGAGTACAACCTTCCTGACAACGCACTGCTGTGCGGTGTAGTCCCTGGTTTGCCATTGCCCCCTCCATACACTATTTGAACGTAATGTAATATGCTTAATAGTAGTACTTTACACCATAAAGCCTCTCTTGAACTATAATTCATTTGATTGAAGGAGAGAGGACTGTTGAGTTGTGTCGAGAATAACGGTCGTGCTAAATTAACGGTATGGAACAACAAAGCATGGCTGTTATATGCCCTTACTGCTTTTATTCGTCTTCTGAAATCACTTTCTCCACTAGAATTATGTGTTGCTTAATTAACTTTATCGTCCAGCACTTCAGCTATACTTCTAATAACTATTTTAATTTGAATTATTTTCATGTTGATCTTCTCACACGTAGAGGTGTCAAGATGGACGGGCCGGCCAGACCCGTTAAAACCAACCCGGATCGACCCGAGACCGCGGGCCGACCAGTGACCCGAGCGGGCAGTTCACTGGTCAAGGAGGTGTGACCCGCGGGTTACACCTTCACGGGCCGCGATTAACCCGCTGACCCGTGAAATTTTTTTTTTTTTTTTTTTTNGGCTATAGGTGTCAAGATGGACGAGCCGGCCAGACCCGTGAAAACTAGTCAGATTGACCCGGGACCGCGGGCCGACCCGTGACCCGAGCGGGCGGTTCACGGGTCAAGGAGGCGTGACCCGCGGGTTGCACCTTCACAGACAGCGGTTAACCCGCTGGCCCATGAATATTTTTTTTAAAAAAAATTTGAAAAAAAAAAGGAGAGAGTCAACCTAGTTAAGATGTACTTAAACTATAAATTATAATAAAAGTAGGTGTCAACCTAGTTAGGATGTACTTATACTATAAATATTTGATAATAGTAATTAGAAATACATTAAGTTGTTATTTGTTTAAATTAAATTAAATTTTACAAAGTTATAAATAATTCATGTAACATTAAATTTGAATTCAATGTAAACATTTCTTAATATAAATATGAATTTATCATTTTGTTCAATTCTTAATTTACATTTAACAAATTTTTTTTTTTTTTTTGCTATAAATATGAAAAATTCTATATTTTTATAATTTTATTTATGCAATAATATTGGTCAAATCGGAACAAACCGCGACCCGCATGGGCTCGACCCGGATGGATCAGCTGACGGGCCTGGGTTGTAGTCCAAAATTTGTGGGTCGACCCGGAATGGCCCACAACCCATAGCGGCGGGTTTTTTTCACGCGGACCGTTACCGGACTCATATGTTTGCGGGCCGACCCGACCCGACCTGGACCACCCAGATTGACACCTACCCACACGATAAACATCACACGATAAACATTACTCAGAAAACATAGAGATGTTATCTACTTTACCTTCTCTGTGTGTATATATATATATATATATACACACACACAAAACCATTAGAACTTGGTAGTGTATGATTAGCCCATTAGAATTTCATATATAGAATAATTAGTATACGAGAGAAAATCGAAGGCTGGGGATGAACTCCTCAAGTCGAGGCAAAATGATCTTCTTAAATTTCTAACTTTTCAAACCCCCCTCCTCTTTCAATTGAGCTATTTGGGATTATTAGTGACATTTCAGCATATTCATGCGACCTTAACAATTCATCTCAAGGCAGAGGGACGGAATTATTTAAGGTGTTAAGGGTACGCACGGGACTTTAACAACAAAAATCATGAAACCATATTTTTCATTGACAACCATAATTTGAAAACTCTTTTTTCTACGCACTCATTTTAAAACTGTGTTAAAATCATGAAACCATATTTTTCATTGACAACCATAATTTGAAAACTCTTTTTTCTACGCACTCATTTTAAAACTATACATTCACACAACCCATGTTTAGCTCTCATTAAATTTTAATTTATTCTTCTCTCTCCTCTTATCATATATTCTCTCAAAAAAATAATATTACACGTAAACCCAAAAATTCTCATTACTTTTAACCACACAATCTTCAAAAAATATTATTCCAAAATCAAAATTTTTTTTTTCAAATAATGGAGCTTAAACAAGGGCAAAATATTCTGCACGTAAATCTCAAATTTTTTCCCAATAATCCTCCAAAAAAATTATTCCAAAATCAATTTTTTTTTCAAATAATAGAGCTCAAACAAGGGCTAAATATTCTGCACGTAAACCTCAAAACTATTCCTAATAATCAATATTCAAACTATTGTTTTTATTTTCAAATAATAGCCATCAAACACGGGCTAATATGCACCACGTGCTCAGCTTGATTACCATTTGAGCAATTCCTGAGATAAATTTTCACAATTGAATTCAGGGTTTTGTTTGGATAGACCTCATCAGCTCCAATACAAGTCCTAAATCCTAAACTCCATTCTAGCTACTCATCTTCTTTGAGGCTAGACTTAAAGTTTTATTAGATTTTTGCGAACTTTCATCACTACTCGACATGTCAGAGAAATTCTCCTACTAGTCCTGTGAATGACAGTGTCACCTCCAGTTTCATTATCATCAGCTGCCGCCTTCGAGCCTAACATGGGCTTTGCTCGTTCGTGTCTTTTCATGCTATTGGCAACATTTACAGCCTGAAATAGGAAAACACTGAATTACTGAATGTCAGAATCATCAATATTTTCCAATATTTAGCACTTGTTATCTTTATGTCTTACCTCATCATATCGCAGCATCTCATTATCTTTTATACCATGCAAGTAGTCTGGGGAAAAAAAATTTAATTATGGTAATAATATTTACCTTGGACCAAATGTTCACACACCACTAGAAGCAAATGGAATTGAAGAATTATGAACCTGAATATGCCTTGTCTTTAAATATCAACAAACTGTGAGGCATCAGTAATACAGAAAAGGGTTTGTATTCGTTCAACTCTTCCCTAGAATTCACCGTCATATGTTCCGGTTTCAAGGTTTTATCATCAATATTGTTTCCTGATGTGTCAGTGGAGTTGTTCAAACTTGGATGGGGAGTGAAGTCCATAACAACAGATGATCCGAGAGACAGAATTGCCACCACAGGTACATAGGCAGGTCCATCCTGGTGCGGCTGTATTGAAGTTATCTTTTAGAAAAATCAAAAGAGTGACTACACGGCGTCAAAGTTAACAACTTGGAAAATGCATAAAAATTTATAACAAGCAATGCTATTTTCCGAAGGCTATATCGCAAGCTCATTCCCCAACCCTTGACCAAATCCTTTTTATCTTTTTGGCATTTAGACGCCCTCAACTTTCAACTTTTAGGTGTAATTTGTCCCTACTCACGGTCTTCATCCAGAAAGAAAAGAAAAGAAATCAATAAACTTGACGAAAGGACAGTTTCCACCTCAAATTCAGACATACAAAAAAATGAAAAAAAAAATAGAAAATTTTTCTTCTTCCCAACGATCCCTCACCCCCTACCTCGGTCCCCATGGGAGCCCAAATATGGAAAGGATTCATGCAGAATGCTTCGTTCTGCATTTAAAGAGGACAGTGACTCCAATGGGAGCCATATTTCAAACCTACAATATCATTACGAAAAAAAAAAAAAAATTATGCAAATAAGGCCTCCTCTAGGGAGGGCCCCCTAAGCCAACAGTGAGAAAGGCAATAGAGAATGGGCCATCACTACTAACCTTTATTCAGAGAGATGGACTGGATAAACAAGGTACCCTCGAGAGTTATTCTATAGCCCGTGGGGTTAGGGGAAGTGTGTGTAACCCCGGGGGGGATTCGGGAAGAATATGGATTTTTCGTTTTCTTTCTTTTTTTATTTATTTTTTGATTGAATTTGAGGGAAAAGATGGCTTTCTGTCATATTTAATGGTTCTTTTGGATGGAAAACTGTGAGCAGGGATGAAATATGCCTAGATATGGAAGGTTGAGGGTTTAAATGTTAAGAAAAAGAGTTCTGCCCAAAAGTGCAAAGAGGGTCAAGGGTTGAGCGTGGTACAATTTAGCCTAATACAGGACCCCAACCTCTCTCATCTTATTTACTGCAGTTAGTAACTGCAATGACGAACTAGAAAATAAATCATACTGAAACCTTTTCCAGAAAAAGAAAATGGAAAGGAGATAAAGTAAGTTCAGTACAAACCATAATTCCTTGGTCAGGAAGGTACTCATTGATAAGCACATGATTAATTTCTGATGGGAACAACCTTGATTCTTCAGAGATCCTATGTGTAATTTTTTTAAGCCAAGGTGGCACTGCAAAAGAGAGAGAGCATATATGTTTTTACCTTCTGTCATGCATAGGTGTATCCGAGTTTCATTTCGACAAGATGTTCTAGATAAAAATATGTCAATCTACCATCTATTAACTTTTTTGAAGATTTAAGAGCAAAAACAATCTCTAACCATTTCCTATGCACCAACTATAAGGTCATCAATGTAAATACCTCCATTGTCTCGTCAACTCCACGACAGCTATGATGCTCGGACTCGAGTATGGGTATGTATCTAAGTATCGAATCTTTTATTTTCTAAAATATAGAATACGGGGACATTGTTAAAATAGTTTAAATTTCGAACACGGGTACGTGAGTATATCTTTCAAACTTCAATTTTTTTTATTAACCAAAGATGTCATTTTAAATATACCAAAATTAATCCTCCACAAAAAAGGAAATGAGTATTGAATAAGTGATTAAAACGAATAAAATAGAATTTTAAATTATGGAAAGTTAATTACTAAATATTATATAAAATAGAAAATGAGGGACTTAATTGCAATTTAAACTTAGTGGAATCCTAAATAGCACTATATGAAACAAATTTTCATTTCATACAAAGAAAACTCTAAACCATCGATACAAAGCGGAAAGAAGGAAAAAAAGAAGAAAAGGCAAAGAAAAAATATAGAAAAAAAGAAGGGAAAACCTAGTGCCGCTGTCGAAGAAGAAAAGGGGAAGGAAAAAAAAGAAATAAGAAAAAGAAAGAAGCAGAAACGGCGAAGTATCCTGTTGAAATTTGGAGGGTCCGATATATATCTCATACATATACCCATGTCGTGTCCGATACGGGTACTTTATCCATTTCGAAGAGTCCAAGCATTAGAGCACGACAGTAATACATTACAATGGTGTGTAAAGTGGGAAGTTAGCATGACTCGGGCTACTAATTATTGGAACAGCTATATTTATTAAATCAGCGTGCAACATTTAGTTCAACTTGGCTAGGAAAACGGGAACTAAAAAGTAATTTTTTGTCTTATATGTAATGTAACTAATAGGAGTGGCGGCTTTCAGTTACACCAATAATATACAGGAAACATCTTGTTGAGCAATTTTTTTTCTTCTGAAACAAAATTAAAGGTGTCATGAGCAGACAAAGTCAAAAATGGATCCTTGCACATTAACATGTCAAAAATCTTTGAATTTTCTTTCTACTGTGAGAAGGAGAAATCTTTTTCCTTGTATTGATTCAGAAGAGTTGATGATATTTAAAGGACAAACAACTAGTAACCTAGACTATGTTACAGCAATTCATAAAAAGTATACAACTAAAACAAACCTAAGAAAATTACATAATATATAAGAAAATAAAACAGGCCAATTTATGAAAGTACATTGACTGAATCTATTGAGGAAAGGGTCATCAACAAATCGTTCAATGATCATATTCCCTTTGATATAGTGCAAGTTGTAAGATTCTTATTCACAAACTCAAGATCTTCAGCACTCCCCTTCAAACTTCGTCGTACATGTCAATCATACCTAGCTTGCTTATCAGTTCTTGAAAGTGTAAGAGTATCTGCCTGTCTTTGTGAAGGATGTATGATGTACAAATTTGGCTCCCTCAAGTTTCAGCACTAAACCTCACCACTACATGTCCTCCAAGTTACAAGGTTACCTCCAATAAAGACGCAATTTACAGACGTAATCTTCTACTAACTAAACCTGCCCCCATCAACATTTTTTTCCCTTTTTCCAAGTAAACCACTTCTGATGAGATAGGAGTTTTTAGGCTCCTACCCAATCTGCCCCCATCAACATATACCTATGCTTCTATCTCGAAAGGATTAGTTTTTGCAAAGAGAAGTCCTTTTCCCTGATTACCCTTATTGTATCTCAAGATCACCTTTGCATTCATTACTTGACCCATCAGTTACAACTCACAAATTTCTTCAGATGGCTACTAACTAGATATAATTCAATAGTGTATATGATATTATTGTGACTGGTGACAGCATGAAGGATAACAAGAATCCAAAAGTCTTCTTGCACGTTCATTTGAAATTTAAAAATCTCTTCTCAACAAGGAATCTCTTTGTAAAACACACAAGGTCGCAAGAAAACTGAAACTCCCATGGGTATGAGTACAATTTTGACATGGCATTAGAAATGAGGAGATTGACAAGGTGTCCTCTATTTATCTCACATAAGACCATACATTACTTTTACAATAAGGGAAGATACATTAGTCAATAGTCAGTTTATGCACTAGAGCATATGGAGTAGTCATGAAGATTTAGAGATACTCAAAAGCTCCGATGTAAAATCTTGTCATTCTTTAAGAATAATCATTTAAATGTGGAAGCTTATTATGTTGTAAACTTAGCTGACTCAATCACAAACAGTAGGTCAACTTTGATTATTGCTATTAATATTGCACATACTTGTGACATGACAAAGCATCCACAGCTTGATAGGAAAAAGGGGAATGTACTATCATATGCTGTTTCAAAGGAATAATACTTGATGATATCCATAAACAGTCATACATTTGAAAATATCAAGCCAGACATATTTAAATGATGTAGAGCATGATTCACACAATATATCAGGCAAACATTATCTAAATAACAAGCAAATATTATTTGCAGCGGCCTTCTCCTCTGAAAGTAGATGTTTCTATACAATTCAAGTACCTATTGACCGGTACATCATTCAATAAGCATGGAAAGTTTGAAGAAAACTTACAAATATCTGAGAGGAGTCAAAAATTAAAAGAGATCATCTGAAGTTCTCAAAAGGATAACTGACTTTCTAAAGAAGGATATTACACGTGAGTTAATGAACAATTGTACAGAAGAACTTTGTTGTCTTGTTTTGAATCTTATTTTTGCCATACATGTAGTATTCTTTCAAGATGTTAAAACAAATTAAGATTAAGTTGCTCTCGAGTCAGTGGACATCTGATAGCATAACATTCTCAAGGTGCACATCACCGGTATAACATTCCAAATGGCATTCAACAACACAGGTATAATTCAGCGTTTTAAAATAGCAAGTGATTTCATCAAACACCATTTAAAAGTAAGCCACAAAGAAAGTTTCAATTTTGCAACTTACAGTCTTGCGCTAGAAGACCCTTTTCGTGCACAGTACCTCCTGCCATCGTCAAAGTAAAGATATACAAGTTTTAAATACAAGAGACTGCATCGAATGTGTTAGTATCCATGTGCAGAATAACTAAATCCAAAATAAACACATAACTGGCATACCCCAATTTTGTAGCCTCCGATTTTTCAAAGATTTCCACTTGGAAATCGGAGCTTGATAAATCTGCAAATAAATAAAAAAAAGGGTAGCCAGAAAATTCCAATCCCGGGAGAGAAAAGACAAAACAAAATTCCATCCTAGTCTTTTTACATTATTCAAGAGCTGGTCTTCTTCCGCAGCAGCGATGTAGTCGGGAATGTAAAAAATGGTTGGCACAGACCCAACAATGAAGTTATTTAGATACTCACTTGCTGGAGTACCTTCCATCGCTCAACTTTGAATTCTAACAAGTTGAAATTTGAAAACGGGGTATTTCACTTTGATCCCTTCGAGGGTTTATGTTTGCTTTAACCCAATAGATAAAAATATATTGTATAGTACGGTATATATCTATCTGTAAATATTCAAGGGAGGGATGGGCGGTTGACGTGGCATTTTGCAACTGGTGCTATAGAATTAAAGGAATTTTATAGGAATACTAAAACGTTTTGTAAAGGATAAGATACTTTTTGTTTTTGAGTATTTCTTTCCTTAACAGATGACCTTCAAGTAAAAAACTGTTGCGGTGTGTGGTATCAGGCATGTCAAACGCCGTAGTAAATGGGCTGGCTGGAGCTGGCGGAGGTATCGTAGCCCAAATAATTACTTACCCGCTCCAAACGGTAATTTTGGCTCTCCCATCGCATGTTTTATGTAGCTTTGCTCAAGTGATAATTTGATTGTTTTGTGGGCATATACTTCAGAAATTTAGTGTGTTCTATATTTTTAGGATCAGCCAGTAGTACAGTAGTTTCCTTTTTTATTTGGTCTAAAGATCCCTCGAGTATTTTAGTATTTGATGGAGGTCATTAATGGGATAACACGGGGTAATTACTTGGCCACCATAATTTTAATACATCAAGGAGCTCTGCACACGCTTGCAGGTTAATACTCGCCAGCAAACAGAAAGATTTGCTAAGAAAGATTCCACTTGGACTCCTGCCACCAGCCCTGCCAGCGGTACGCTTGTTCAAATTTTCCAGGTACTTCCATTGATCGTTTGCTGCCCTTTTATGTGCGGATCAAATTTTCTGCTTGTCGCTTGAACTATTTTTAGTTGACAGGTTATCAAAAGCGAGGGCTTGGGAGGACTTTACAGCGGCCTCAAGCCTTCTCTACTTGGCACTGCTGCTTCGCAGGTGGGATCTTTTTCTTCTTTTCCCTTGTTTGATTGAGTAAATCAAATTTTTGCAAGTTCTGGTGCGTCTCTAATTGGGCGTCCCTCAATCTATAGGCCATGTCATTTAGTGCTCGATAGGATTTTCTGTAGAACTTTGAAACAATTTCCAAGTCAAATTGTTGCTATTACTTTGCTTATCACAAGACCTGACACAACATCGGTTCCATGTAGAAATGTTTCTGGTAGATTCTGTTCTTCTATAAGCACTAACAAATGTGGTGCTGGAAACAATCCAAATAAAACATTGTCAAGCCCGTCTAATAATTTCTTTCATGATACTGCCAGGGTATCTACTATTATTTTTACCAGGCTTTCAAAAACAAAGCAGAGGCTATTGCAGCGGCAAATAGAAAAAAAGGACATGGGGATGGTTCTCCAGGAATGCTTTCTTGGCTTCTTGTGGCAGCTCTTGCTGGGTAGTTTCTATCGTTTCCATCTACTATTTATTGATACTTTTACATTTTAGCTGTTCTTTTTCTGCATAAAGCTCAAAAACCAAGCTATGCTCTCAGGCAGGATGACTGTTCCTGGTCTAATATCTGAATGCAATATGTATATTGCAGGTCACTAAATGTACTGCTGACAAACCCGATATGGGTTCTTGTGACTCGTATGCAGGTAGGAACAATATTAAATTGTGTATGTGGCACTATACGTTGTTAAAGAAACTTCCTAAGAAATTTATTTCTATATTGTATAGGTCAATAAGTTTTCATTCATTTGTTTTAAAAATTGTAATTATATTGTTCCAGTAAAGAAAACAGTCCATTATTATGTTCTTCACTGAGAATCATATTGCTTGTCAATTATTTATTTACTTTTCAATTCTAGAAGAAATAATTGTCATGGCTATTTCGGATGTTCTATCATCCTTTTGGTGTAAGTCTTGCTAAGCATAGAATATCTCTACCCAGTGCATTTGTGAATTTTGAGTTGTTGGGTCTGCTAAACAACTACTTTTGAAGTTAAGTCTTTTTCACTAATGGTGCTCAATTCTCACCTTGAGAGAAGATCATGAATGATTTGTTATGTTTTGTGACTCATTATGGCATTAAGAGCCTTCCAGTGAGAATCTAAGAGAAAAATCCCATGAAACTTATTTAAAATCCCTCAAAACCTTTAAATAGATTTCAGATCAACTGTGCAACTATACTCTAGTATTGTTTCTTCATAAATCAGAATTCTGAAAATTCGGGGTTAGGGTCTATGCTAGAATTTCTTGGCTGCTAGGTTCTACAGGTTTTAAATTTCATTTATGGCCAAAGGGTTGGATAATGGAGTAGGGATGAACCTAATATCATCGAGCAGGTTTATTGGGACTGCTCATGGTGTCTGTTACATAGTCCAAGTAATATGTGTTGGTTGCAAAATAAACAAAAATGACTCTGCAGGTGATTGACTAGTGTAAAAAATATTTTGGCCCTAGAAGAATATATTTGTCGAGGACTGCCAGCAAAAAAATATACTGTTTCTCTCAGCGTAACTCGACTTGTTAGTTAAGTTCTGAATATCCAACCTGTTTTGCAGTTTTGTGGTAACTATTTGATCAATAGCAAGTAATAAATCACTTCGGTGTGTGGTTTAAGTAGTCTCCCTTTACTCAAGGATCAGAAACAATTCTAGAAGATTTTTGAGAGAGGATTCAGAGTGGATCCAACAAGAATATGGTGTCAAGATTCATTCAATTAACTAAATTAGGATTGTCAAATAGGATAGTCATCAATGTAATTCTGGCCTTCAAGTTTGCATAAAAAAAATAAAAATAAAATAATAATAAAAGTAAGAAGATGTTTGCCATAATTGCTGTTGAAACAAAACAAATTTGCCATAATTGCTGTTGAAACAAAACAACTTTCATAAGATATGTGACTTAGGACTTCTAAAATGTAGGCATATCAATATCATAAATGGTATGAATTTTAGCACTATAAACACCAAGATATCTAGTACAACAATGTTGTACTAGTTTCATCTCCTGGAAATTAATTATGTGCCCTTCTGACAAATTTATGAGCATAATTGTTGGCTATCTCCATCTCAAGCTATACTTGCGAATAATGTATCTTTGCACACTCAGTTTTGCTTTTATATTGTAATATTGTTGGAAATGTATTTACTAAAGAATTCACATTGAAGTACTGTAAAATATGTTCTTTTTCAGTAATTGAAAACAGATGCCATGAGTCAATATAACCATAAATATAATAGCATGACACATTCTGATTTCAATCACTTTTATTTTCAGCAGCAATAACTGCTGCTGAACTGCTTCTATGTTAGTTCTGAAAAAAAAGTTCTATTTTAATTTCAGTTGATTGGATAATCTGTGCAGTTATAGAAAGATGAAAGTCTTAAGCATATGATGTGTGACATTTTACATTTTCACTTTCAGACACAAACTCAAGCGGAACGAAAAATTGTGGAGGCAAAAAGGGAAGCTCTATTAAAGGAAGCTTCAGAAAATGTTCTGACTCATTCTTCTTTGCAAGACCAGCTGGCATCACTAGATTCAATAAAGCCTCGCCCGTATGGGACATTTCAAGCGGTGAATACTATTTTGTCTTCTTCTCTTTTCTTCAAATTCAGAGATTTCATATTCATAATTTTTTTTGTCCTCTACCATTATTTCATTTTTACTTGTAGGTGAACACCTGTATTTTTCTATGCCCTGTTTAATCATGTTTTTGGATTATATCTGCCATGGTTTCTGCAATCAAATTGCTTATAATAATATAATTTCATGAATGAAGTATTTCACAGGTTGCGTGTTGTTTCTAACATATAAGTGGTGGATCAGGATGGGTTGCACCATCAGTTGAACCTATTTCGATCAATTTCCCAAAAATAATTTATTTCCTTTTCTTGTATCAATAAGGAGAAAAGTAGACCGTAGTAAATGAAATCTAGTGTTTGAAGAACAATTTCACCTATGATAAGGTTGATTTCATATATAACAGCATAGTAATATTTTAAGTGAAACGTAGAAGCAACCTACAAAAAGCCAGCCTTAAATCACAAGGCAGGCTACCTAGATCATGTGATTTTGTAATAGTTTATCAATATGGACTAGGTGGAACACATTTTGCCACATTCAAAAGATCAGGTTTAACTGCTAAGCAAACACTAAAATCAATATGAATGAGACTTCTACTACCTGCCATACCCTGATTTTAGTACTACACAAGCATTCAACAAATACATCAAAGCCATGAACAAAAATTGAAATGCGAGTAGAATTGACCCGATGACCCCTAAGGCTCAGCTTTATTCTCATGTTTAGAGCACTCGACCAAAAACCAATTGGCAATATGTAGAGAGGCTGCATAGATTTATATACTAGTTCTAGAGATTACAGTCAAACAGTCAATTCCTCTTTTTTCTTTGCTGCTTATTAAATGTGAAAAGTTCAATTTAGCATAAAAGGGAGAAATGATCTGTGGATCATTGATGCTTTTCAAGTTATTGAACCATATATTGATGATCACACTAGGTTTGCAAGATGAATACCATTAAGTTCTTGCAGAGCTGCATGTGAACTATTTAGAAGGATTGATTCCTTTTGTAGCTCTCCGAATATAACAAAATTCACTTCTTAACATTTTGAATACAATAACATAACATGCTTAGTGTCTAAAACTATTGACAAAAACTTACTCATTATGATGTGTTTTCATCAGATCAATATTGACATTTAGTCCAAGAAGAATTAATTAATCCTATATCTTTGAAATTCATCAATTGATATTATCTCCGTTGTGTCACTAAAAATTCCATTTCCTTTTAACAACAATTTTACCTATATTTGCATGTCATTAGTAGGCATGCGAAGTTTATAATGAATCAGGAATAACTGGATTCTGGAAAGGCATAGTTCCAACCCTAATCATGGTAAGCTTTTCATTTTGATTTTGAAAATTAACTTTAAATTTGAGTTAATATTCTTTTAATTTTATGTAGTATTTGACATGCCAGGTCTGCAACCCATCAATACAGTTCATGATTTACGAGACTTCATTGAAGTATCTCAGGGCTAAGCGAGCTACTAGGAAGCAACTTCTGAAGGATATAACTGCTTTGGAGGTATCACTACTGAGATGTTACCTATCTTCTTAATTAGTAGGTTGGATTCATTATTTTTCTCTTACGGAATTCTCGGGGTGCTGAAATTTTTGGAAGTTCAGGTAACCCTTCTAGAAAAGGTGTAAGGAATCCAAGTTCTCCTTAGTTGTTTAGTAATTATCTCATGATTTTATCATTTTCTGCAATACTGGCTTTGGGTATTTTTGTCTTTACCAAGAAAGTTGCATTTACTTTTCAAATGTAATGGTTGTGATATCCGTGCCCTAATAAGAACATGCTATGTTCAACTCTAGAACTCATTACATTTACATGCACAGATTTTTTTACTGGGGGCCTTGGCAAAACTTGGAGCTACTGTGTCTACATACCCCTTGTTGGTTGTTAAGGTAAATTCATTTGGTTTGTCTAGTGTCATACAGAATTCTATGGTTGAATTTTCTTGAATCAATTCCAGTTCTAGCATGTAACTGGTATAGCATTTGTTTTTGCCAAAATTAATGGGTACCACAAGATTGTACTATCGAAATGTAGAACAAGCAACTCTTGAGGTACAGGTCACTTACTGTATTCGTACTGTAACACCTTAACTTAGCAACGGTAACATTAATGATAAGCCTATTGATCAGAAAGAACACGCCTTCAACAGGGGCATCTCCAGAAGGATTCCCAAATTCAGTTTAAATCTAGTTACTCTTCTCCAATTTGATGTTGACTGGCAAGCTGCTCCCATTGCTTATTGGAGAACCTTTTCCTTCCTTTAGATTGTTGCTGAAACCATATGATTTCTTTCCATACAGATATAGTACATCACAGAATCACCTCTAATACAGTGGCACCACTGGAACCAATCTCTTCACATGCAACCTATTATGCCTCGCTACCAAGGCTTTAGTCAAAGTGTCACGTTGCAGTCCACATGGAAAGGAAAGTCAACAAAGACCCAGTTGGTCAAATGCAAAGAAGTCAAATAAAGACTGAAGCTCCTCTGTCGAAACACTTCCTAAATGGCTGAAACTCTTAAGCCGAAGTGCTATGTAAGAAATGAAAGAAAAGGCCAAAGCTCTTTGCATAGAAGATCACCAATATGAAGTTCGCTCCGACCGAAGTCCCTGAAGCTGAAGCCGTCTCTTACAAGATTTGTAGGCAATTTTTAAAAATGATTGATGTAACATTTGTAACACTTTGTTGGTGATTGTTTATTAGTGCAATCATCTTAGTTACTATTGTCGGTGCTCGAACATTTTTGTCTCGTGTCGTAAAGCATCTCCCGCGTTCATGCGCTCCCTCTTCTCCGTCCGGTTCTCCGGTAAAAAAGCATTGGAACTTGCTTGAATTGACGTGAGAGGGCCCGACATTTGTTGTTCACGTTGGCATTACGAAAAATGGGGTCAACGGAATGGCGCCGTCTGTCGGAGACCACACATTTAACCAAGAAAATCCTGTGGGAAGAAGCAAGTTGGAAGCAACTTTTGTTGTGAAGTGAGTTTCAAACCTTTGAAAAAATGAGTTCTTGAAAAAAGAGCCGTTGAAAAAGTCCAAGGTAAACCGTTTGACTGAAAGCCAGTCTAATCCTTGAAAAAATGAGTATCATTTGTCCGGAAAAAGCTTATTATCATGAGTTCAAACAATAAAGAATTTGCACCTCGAAGGGCTAGGGAACACCCTGAAGAAGGGGTTCTTCGCATGCTGTTCCAGCTATTCGCCATCGACCTTACCAACAGCACAGAAGACATGGATTTAGAATAGCTACTAGACTCACTAGGGAGGTGGCCACAATGGCCACAAATATGAGAAATATAACCCAACAGAACATAGCCATGCATGAGCTGCTAAGAAGCATGCAGGGCCAAGGAGGATACCCAGTTCCTCCATATGCAGCCCAAGGAAATGCGTTTCACGATCCTTCATAAGGAAACTACTATCACGGTGAAGAGGAGGTCTAAAGCCAAATGGTTGACTACCAACATCACGCAAGGGAGAGAGCTCCCCAGGAAAAGGAAGGTGGAGTTAGGGCTAGACAAAACTCTCGAACCGAATTGAACCGAGCGATTTTTCTTAAATTAAATACCCGAACGGGTATCTAGATCAAGAACCAACGGGTTTGATTCGGTTCTCGATCTACATGAATTTGCTAACTAATTAATTTAGCTCAAACCTAAAATATGATTTTACTATTTTCAATTTTCAGCCAAACCCAATTTAATCAAATTGATCTAAATTTTACCCAAATCTCTTATTCTATCGCGGTATCGTTTCTGCTGTTCTATTATTGTAAACTCGCTATCTTTCTCTTGTGATTTTAACCGCCAAATCTATGAGGAGCTCAATAAAGAAATGTACAAAAGATATCACTAGATTAGACTACGTTATTTTGTAAGAGTTAAGATTGAATATGTTATAATCGAATTAATATAGCGTTGTTGTAAATATAAAAATTAATTATTGTACGGAACCTGAAAACCGAACCGAACCGAATGGAACCGAACCCGAACGGTTCCATAATTAAATTTCGGTTCGGACCATGTCTAGCCCTAGTTGGAGTGGATATATCCACCAATTATGCCACTGATCTACATGAATTTGCTAACTAATTAATTTAGCTCAAACCTAAAATATGATTTTACTATTTTCAATTTTCAGCCAAACCCAATTTAATCAAATTGATCTAAATTTTACCCAAATCTCTTATTCTACCGCGGTATCGTTTCTGCTGTTCTATTATTGTAAACTCGCTATCTTTCTCTTGTGATTTTAACCGCCAAATCTATGAGGAACTCAATAAAGAAATGTGCAAAAGATATCACTAGATTAGACTACGTTATTTTGTAAGAGTTAAGATTGAACATGTTATAATCGAATTAATATAGCGTTGTTGTAAATATAAAAATTAATTATTGTACGGAACCTGAAAACCGAACCGAACCGAATGGAACCAAACCAGAACGGTTCCATAATTAAATTTCGGTTCGGACCATGTCTAGCCCTAGTTGGAGTTGATATATCCACCAATTATGCCACTGACCGACCTAATGTGGTCACATTCAACTTTCCTCCAAACTACGACCTGGAAGACATGCCCTAGAGATCCGTAAGTATCTTTGACAGTCAGAGCACATGGGTATCTAGGAATAGGCAGGCTCAACCTCCTGAAATGCACTTTCGGAGTTGCGTTTGGAAAATTTCTGGGCTACATGGTCAATCAAAGAGGCATTGAAGCCAACCTGGAGAAAATCAAAGCCTTGATTGAATGGGTTACCTTATAAACCTAAAGAGGTGCAGAGCCTCACTAGACGTGTAGCTGCTTTGAACTGCTTCGTTTCAAAGGTGACGAACAAATGCTTACCATTATTCAAGATTCTGAAGGGTGGAAATCAGTTCCAATATATATACAGTTGGTCCCAACTGAGAAGGCCCTATCGCATCAAAGAAGAGGCTCGGCCTGGAACTTATAAAATAGAAAATATGGATGGGAAGGCATAGACTCATCCATGGAATGCGGAGTATCTAATTATCTATGAAAATACTACCAGTAAGAATGTAAATATATAGTTTGTACAGTTTTTGATTCAATGAAATTGACCTTTATTAAAGTGTTTGTAAAGAAAAAGAACATTTGTGTAGATGAACCGTCCATATGCAGATAAATGTGGGCACTTCGACGAAGAGCTGGATCTCAAAAGGGACCACCTCCTTACTCGCGAAATGGACATCACGTGCCCTTAATAACAATTGTTGTTAAGGAAGCCTCAGCATGGGCGAACCGCTCAACACCATGATCAGGGAAATAAATAAAAGGCTTGCGAACTACCAACACTTGCGAAAATTGCAAACAAACGAGTATTAAGTGAAAAGCCAAAGTACAATAAAGCGTTGGATTATACGCAACTGCAGCAAATAAGTTCAAATGTCAAGTTAATAAACGACCTTCAACACTTGTACGAAATTATAAACTCGAATAAACGAATTGCAAACGAAGTAGGCAGAAGAGCATTGGGAGTCACGGCTTCAGAAATTTCTTCAACAGCATCATCTTCAATCTTGATCACATGACTACCCTGTGCCGGAGTTTAAGGCTCTTGTTCTCCTTCTTCTAGAAATTTGAACTTAACTCAAAGGTATTGAAAGTTTGAGAGTTAACCTCCCCATTCCATCATCTCGATGTAAGCATACCTTCGCCAATACTTTGCGAAGCTTTGGTACGCCACCGATAGGTGGAAGTTGGCAATGTATTGATTTACAACATCATTACCGGCACATTGAGCTTCCTGCCTCATCGTTTCAGCCTCCTCTCTCAAGCTAGAAACTTTGACGTTCAGCTCCCTCACCTGCTGCTTCAAGGCAGTATTCTCTAAGGCCTCAGCAGCTAGCCTCTGATGGGTGTTAGAAGTCTCCACCCGCTTCGTCACGGAAGCCATTTCGCTTTGGGACAAGTGAACTTCATTCTTCAGATTTTCAATCTCCGCCAAAATCGAAGCGAGCTTCACAGACTCTTCAGCCACTGCTTTCTTATTGCCGAGCCTCAGCCTTGGCATTGTTGGCAGCCTCCTCGGCCTAAGAGGCTTTATTTGCAAACTCTCTATTTTTATTTTGAAGGTTTTTAAAGAAGGCTTCAGTTTCAATGGCCACCCCAAAGGCCTTTCTCCTTCTGGTTGTCGGCTACCCGACGGATTTTCTATACTTGGTCCTTCACCTGTTTGGCTACAACAGTTGAGGGCTTCAGTTCTTTCCTCCTAGTAGTGGAGGTGACAACGAGGATCGTGGTTATGTCGGGGTGGGATACCTCCTCTTTTCAAAGTTTTCTACAAAAAGGGAAACCAGGTCAGCAACAGTTTAAACAAAACAGCAAAGAACTTGTTAAAAATTAGCATTACCTCTTCAGGCCATTAAACAAAATTCCTCGAAGAACTATTTGGAGTTTATTAAAAGGTCAAACTCTCGCGACGATGAAGGACGTTGATAGATGTACTCCACAACCTCCAACTCACTTCGACTGAGCTCAAAGCGTTCTACCGACCCTACAAAACATCAGAAAAAAAGTTAAGATCAGAATCGTCATTAATTAACATCAAATGCAAGTACAACACTCACGAGCTTCTGAGTATGAGATCAGAACTGTTACGTGGGGAACCATGTCACCTTCGCATTCCTTCCATTTCTTCCTCACCCAGAACCATGTCTCCTTCTATCCTTTCATGGAGGAGTAAAAGCCTAAGATTAAAGTGGAATGTGACCCCCACGGATATAATGAGTACCAACCCTTGGAAAATGTAGAGGGACATGTCCTCTCCAAAGGAGGTCTCTTTCCACAGGAAGTAGGTTCCCACTAATTGGGCCAAAGCATTGGGACAAGCTGGGTAGGAACCAACCCGTACAACCTAAGAATGGCTTTAAAGAAAGGGGTGGAGAGGTAGACGAAGTCCTGCTTTAAGGAGGAACTCTTTGACGGCGATGCTCCCTTGCCTTAGAAAGCAGGCATACTCATCAGGAGAGGGGGATAGAAGTTCGACGTTATATGGGATATGGTATTTTTCCCTTAAGTTTGCTAGGTGGGATGTGTTTACAATTGAAGGAATTTTGGCTACCCCCAAGCCACCCCATCATCTCTCCTGCCCTCTCTTGAAGGTAAAGTACTTTACCCAACCTTAACGACTCGAACCAGGTCGACCGTGTTTGTTATTGTCACCTCCATCTTAGAAGCCAATTGACTGAGATCCAAATCCCTCCATTAGAATGTGAAGATGCAATTTAGTTTTGAGTTAAAGTTCAAAATACTTACAAAGTGCACAAGGAACAGTGAAGAAAAGTCACCAGAATTCGCAAAAGCAAATGAACGAAAAGAAATGAGAACGAGAGATTTGGAGGATTGAAATGCTCATTCGTAAAGGTAAAGTGATTTTTTACCCCAAACTGTTGCATTTTATAGACAGAAACTCTTAATCCCTGCCGTTAGATGTCAATCCAGATCATCAAACCGTTCATTTAAGATTTAAATATGAGCCACTCAATACATCGGATGCTTCGTCTTCTACGGTCCAGATTAGCGCGTCTGCATTATAAGCTCCAATGAGTCTAAATTTTGTAGGACACACATATGACAGCAATCATTGCGCATTAAATGCAGTGGCAGTTGCGTGTATGGGAAGACGAACCGTTTTAGCTGTGTTTTCTTGAAAACGTACGAAACAACAAATCATTTGGGTGCAATAATTAAGGACGCATCGTCTTCCCAACGTTTCAAAAAACATGGTTCTCCATAATCAATGAGTCGTAGCCTTGGCAGGTAGCAGAAGAACCTCACCTCAACCGCTTCGGATAACATTGATAAGTAATTCATGCAAATTAGCTATTTTCAAATTCTAACTATAATATAAATAGTTATACATAGACTTGGGCGACATTGTGGTGTGTATTATATAAATAATCATGCCTAGACTGGAGGGACTATTGTTATGCATCGCTACCGAGTCTCCAGTCAAAGTGTCACGTGGCAGTCCACATGGAAAGGAAAGTCAACAAAGACCAAGTTGGTCAAATACAAAGAAGTCAAATAAAGGCTGAAGCTACTATGCCAAACCACTGCCTAAATGGCTGAAACTCTTAAGCTGAAGCGCTACGTGAAATATGAAAGAAGAAGCCGAAGCCCTTCGGACAGAAGATCACCAATACGAAGTTCCCTCCAACCGAAGCCCTTATTTCATCTTAAGTCCCTGAAGCTGAAGCTATTTCTTATAAGATTTGTAGGCAATCTTGAGAAATGATTGATGTAACGTTTGTAATAAAGAATGTTAGGTGTGTCAACCTAATGTATAGGGCAGCAGACCCGTTGTCAATGTATTTAATGTATGATAGACTTAGTGATGAGACTTCAGTCAAAGAGATGAAGCCATGTGATTCTGATCCAACGATCACCACGTCGATCATAATTCTATAAATAGGTGGTCTTTGTAAATTGTAAAGGATAGTCTTTTGAATATTGATTCGAATATACAAGAATACACTTAAGAAAAATACTCTCAAATACACTCTTGCTTGTTCTGCATTTGTTAAGTTTGATCTTACGTTATGACACTTTGTTGGTTATTGTTTGTTAGTGCAATCATCTTAGTCACTATCGTTGGTGCCTGAACATTTTTGTCTCGCACCGTAAAGCATCTCCCGTATTCACGCACTCCCCCTTCTTTGTCCAGTTCTCCTGTCAAAACGCACCGGAACTTGCTTGAGTTGACATGAGTGGATCCGGCATCTATTGTCCACGTTGGCAACACACTATAGTATTCTCATGAAACTGCTAGAATGTGATACCTAATAGAAGCTAGGAGAGTTAATTCAAATAAACAATGGTAGGTTAATTACCATAAAATATGATTTGACACACTACTTTACAACAACATATCATGTAATACAAAGATGATTCAATTTTCAAAATATATTTGATTCTTTTGAATATAATTGTGCTGATATGATATCAGTTTATTAGAATTGCAAACAGACCAAATTTCTTATATTATCCGCCATATCAAACTAAATATAAATCTAGCATCAATTGTTGTTCTGATGAAGCATAATATATCAATGTCAAGAACACGGGTAATACTACTAGCAGTCTAAACTGATAAAGTTCTATGGAACTGAAGGGTACTAGATATAGGTATTTATGCATAAATTCAACTGGGTGCAGAGGAATTGGGTTAAATAAAAATTCAGTAAGTATTGTATGACATTTCTTGATAAAGTATACTTGATTGTTTTACAACAAAAAAAAAATTCTTCTTGTAAATATATTGTGGATATTATGCAGTCAAGGCTTCAAGCAAAGCAAGAGATTGGTGGAAATATCCTGCTAAGATATTCAGGTACATAAAAAGTTTGATTATATTATAAATCTTATCATGGATGTTTGTTGTTAGATAGCCCTTGGTGTTTTTTCATAATAATTGTAGTTTGGGCTTAACTTTATAATTGTTATTTGATATGCTTCCCTTTGAAGATGAATTTTAATTTGTTTTT
Source organism: Fraxinus albicans (assembly GCA_903798335.1). Taxonomy (NCBI): domain Eukaryota; kingdom Viridiplantae; phylum Streptophyta; class Magnoliopsida; order Lamiales; family Oleaceae; genus Fraxinus; species Fraxinus albicans. The sequence continues at coordinate 29,873 of CAIGRM010224156.1, forward strand.
CAAATGTATGTTGAGAAAAGTCTTCATGTTTCTTAACAGTATTGACTAGTGAAATGTAAACTTCCTGACCAATAAAGTCATAAGTATAATTCTTATAGCAGACACTTTGTGAACTATGTCAAAAGTGAGATCCATTACCCTATCCAGAGAGAGACAGTGTTAGAATTTGGGTGTCCTTATTAAAGTAATTGAAGAATTCTAATTGAAGTGCACGTCAAGAAGAATTCGGTTTGAAATGCTATTGGAATCTTATTCAAGTTGAAATTCTATTTAGAAGCCCTATTGGGAGTTGGAATTCGTATTAGACTTGAAGATGTTGAAATTATGGATCGGGAAGAAAATTCGTCGTATTTTTGCTAGCTTACCGCTCGAGTAACACCTCCAGGTTTTCTCCCGAGACTTGGTCGCTCACCTGGCGCTCGAGCGATGGACCTGTCGCTAGCTTATCGCTCGAGCGACTGGGTTATCCGGCCCAAGCACTTTTTGCATTTTAACACGCTTTTGGCATTCTACTTCAATTACAACTCATCTATTAAGGTTTGAATGTCGCCCTACATAGTTGCCTATATATATATTTAGCTCTTCTCTACAATTTATCAGAGAGGTTTTGAGAATATATGATAGTTTAGCCTGAGTCATTACTAGAACTTCAGATCAATTGTATATTTCTCCATTATTGTTGATAAGTCAATAAAATCTCCAAATTCATATGCCATATTTTCTTGTCTTCTTTTATTCTTTTACTTACGATCATATACTTCATATTTTACCATACAACTATATTTCAATCCTGAATTACAACAAGTGGATCAGAGAAATACATAATTATTAACAAGTGGTATCATAGCAATCCCGTCGGTCCTTAACAGACGGAGAGATNATCATATACTTCATATTTTACCATACAACTATATTTCAATCCTGAATTACAACAAGTGGATCAGAGAAATACATAATTATTAACAAGTGGTATCATAGCAATCCCGTCGGTCCTTAACAGACGGAGAGATTAGGTTTATTTCCAATCCATTTCCAACTACTTGTTCAACATGAATCTAATTTAGTTTTGGCCATCCATATTTGGTTGGAAAAGTTTGTGTCATTGTCCTTGATGGCCACTACCTTGCAACATGGACTTGAGCATTTTGGTTGAGTTGACAATGTATTAGCAAAACTAGTGGTGTAACTCGATTCCTTACACATAATTTGATGGTTCATAACTAAATTTTTAGGGTATAATTTTCAGCTTGTGTACCCGTGTCATAAAAACTTTTTATTGCATATAATTGTTTTATTTCTTGCGATTTCCACAAGAAATATTGCAAGCAATCTATCTCATCCATTCACCTCTGTGGTAGCTTAGCCATGGTTCTTCATTGTTATCGTATTCGCAATACTCGTAGGTTTTTTGCATATTGATGTGTCTGCATTCATCATTTTCAAGGCCCTGTTTGGAAGGGATTTAGATTTCTCTACAGTAAATCAATTCTCATTTTCAACCACACATTCTTCAATAAAATAATATTTTCCATCACATCAATAATTTTTTCTTCTTTTTCAACCACACATTTCCCATCATTATCACTATACAAAATCAAATTTTCCCCCAAAAATCTCTCCCAAACAAGCTCCAAATATGGGATGACCAAGTGAATGACAAATAGAAGTTTGCATCATACTAGGAGTTTTAATGAAATAACATAAAAATAAGACAGCTGATGTCTGATATACTTCATGCTTGTTCAAATATATATTGTGTAATTATTGACCAAGTTAATGAATTGTTATAGCAACTGAATGTCCTCAGGCTGGTGAATTAATTTCTTGAACTTCCAAGTCACCCATTTAAATGAAATTGTGCACATATTAGGCTTTGATGGGAAAAATGAATCCCACCTACACGTGAGGGATATATGTGCTCCTTTCTAACAACTTAAAATTTTAGATAAAGTGATTCAATATGAATGTGAAACGTGCAATTCTCATTCAGTTACGAATAATTGGTATACAAAGGCATTTAAGGAGTGTGCAGAATTACTTGAAAGCAAACAACTTTAAAGATAAAATCTAGGCCTCAAAAATGGGAATCAAAACATTCACACGTAAATAAACAAAAAAATTCATTTTCTTTCAAGCTCTTGGAGTTCCTCTCTTAGTAGTATTTCAAAACAGCTTCTTTAGTTGAAACTGGAGAGAAGTCTTCTGAAGGCTACAAATTTGTTTTGACATCTGAAGTTGAATTATGACAGACTTGTGAAGCTTTCAACCTCTAAAATTAAGTTGGTTAATATATTGAATCAAGCGAAATTCACATCTTTGAGTGGATCTAATAGAAATAAAACTGACCGTTCTTTCTGAAAAGATGCGTTTCAAATTCAAATATCAAGAGTTATAACTCTCAAATAGGTGCTTAAAAACTATTTTGAAAATTAGAAATAAAGGTTTAACGCACTGAGTGAGTGTTCATGTCCAAGAATTTTAGAATTCCTTAAATAACAATCTTCCATTTCTTTCATTCCTACAGCAATGCATTCTGTAGCTGCAACTTGTAGCATTAGCAGGCTCTTTTCCACCTTAAAAGGCTCATACATATTTTTAGTGGTTTCACTAAAGAATGCTTTTGTGCTCTTACAGTTCTTGCTTTGCATCACCACGTGACTTTATCCACAGCAATCTCCTGTTTTTAACGTCTTATGTTTCTCCAAAATCTTTATATCTCAACCAAAGTCTGAGAGGAAGTGGAGGGAGGTATTAAGTTTCTTGGAAGCATTAAGATCTCCTGATGGTTTGATTAATTTCGTTCTTAACACAGGTACTCTAGATGCCATTGTTAAGATGATCCACTACGAAGGGCTTGGCTGCTTCTACAAAGGGATGAGCACAAAGATAGTACAGAGTGTCTTTGCAGCGTCTGTACTTTTCATGATAAAGGAGGAGCTTGTTAAGGCCCATTCATTAGTAACAAATAAAAGCCAGAAGATTTCATTGAACATAGTGAAATAATATTTTTTGAAGAATAACTTTACATGGATGTCTTGTATGTCGACTTAAACGAACTACTTGTTATCTCAGCAAGCCATGTATTCTTGTAGAACTTGAAATTTAAAGACGTCATGTTCCAAGTTGTATTTGGCTCGGTGGCCATTCACATTTGTGAAATGTCTATCCAACCAATTGATAGAAAACCAGCATCTCTTCTGTTCCCAAACAAGTTGACTGTTGACTTGCTGTCTTCTAAGAAATTCTTGGGCATATTAAACTTTGTTGACAATTGTGGCTATGCCATAGCGTCTCGGTCTGGACCATGGCACATGCACAAGACATGCTTCAGCTTGCTGTGATGCTGAGGGGACAATGTTCTTTAAGGCTCTCTCACGCCCGAATATTCCAGTCTTGGTGAAGCAGAATGTTGTTTTCTAAATCCTTTGGGACTCTGGAGATGATACAGGATTTTGGAAGTTTTTTCCTCTGTATTTTTTGATTATTTAACGGGGGTATGCCCTTATGAGATTTTATTCAACTGATAAATTAATAAAATTACAATTTTATATGTAAGAGGTACTTCAGCTTGATGTGCCCCTATCTTGTGTAAATAATGTAGCCGTGGCATTTGGAGGCGTAATGCGAACTTCTTGGACATGCTTACTAAGATAAAGGTAAACTAACTTTTAATTCAAACACCTGCTTGTCTTTAAAGTATTTTTACTTTAAAAAAATAAGCTATGCTTTCCTTTTAATATCAGCTATCTTCTTGAGTTTCAGCATGTGCAATCTTAAGCAACCAGAACTCCAGATTGCATCCACTTTCATGGAACAAAAATTCTTATTCATCAAATGACAAGGTCAATCAACCAGTGTAATTAAAGCAGTATTTGTTCAAAAATATCCAAGTTGCCCAAGCAAAGTATGCCGCTCAAATTTATTGACTTTGCTAACCAAATTTTTGCCATTTTTTCATCAATGTGGTACGTACAGTGATTTCAAGGACATACAAAGGTGGGGAAGAAAAGAGAACCCTTCAATCATATTATCATTGTCATATTAACCCTTCGACCATATTATCATTGTCATATCTTATGTAAACTTCCATGAGGACTGATGTCTAATCCCCCAAATATCTACAGTAAAACCAGAGGCAGTGCCGGGTGCTCTTCAAGAATCCTTCAGAGGCAGTGCTAATCTTTTAATAGATCTGCAATATGATTAAAAAAGACAAAAGAAAAAGTATTAGTGTGGAAAAATGTAAACCTTCTTTAAGAAACTGAGTCAAAATATGCCGCGGTGTATTCCAACGCTCTTAATTCATATCTTAAGACTCATCAGGTGCTAGATATTTTGCCATGACAAATCACACGTTACTAGAAGTAAAAGTTAACAGACTCTCCTTTTAAATCAGAATAATAGAGAACATCAAGTAGGCCTAAAAACAAGTTGGAATGCACCAATTTCTGCAGTTACTTCCAATAGTCAAATTGGGACTCCATCAACAAAAGTACACCACTCATTCCTCCTGACTATACTGATAATCCTTCAAGCAACCATGCATCCCTTCTCTCTCACAAACAATCAACTGCAGTGTGAATTGTATTTACTAGTTACGAATATGTGCCAAGGAAATTCTTCCAATAGTCAAACCAGGGCTCCATCTAAGTGCTAACAACAAAAGTACACTACTCATTCCTCCTGACTATACTGATAATCCTTCAGGCAACGCACCCCTCTCTCTCACAAACAATCTACTACCAGAATATATCATATATCAGAGGTTTTTTTCCGAGTTAAAAACCAATTAAATCATAAACTCCAGCATATATACTAGGCTCCTACTTTCTTTCTCAGCTATCTGGTAGCTGGCAAATCTGCTCATCATGTAATGCATACTTGTATCTGATGATACATTTTACTAGATATACAAATTAATACGTAATGCCATCAAATTATATACCATTGCTGAACCTTCCGAAACTCAGTGAGAACGGGGTATATGTTCTCAAAGGCAGCATATGTCTCATCTCTGATCTGAAAAATTAAAAAAGAAGGGACGTTATCATCTGAAATGGAAAAACTAGCACAATAGAATGAATAGATCAAAACCTACAAAATGACAAGCTGTATCTATTACCTTGGCTCCAGTGAGAACAATCTTTCCAGAGACAAAAATAAGCAGCACGATCTTTGGTTGTTTCATCCGATAGATTAATCCAGGGAACAATTCAGGTTCGTACTGTACAATGACACCATGATTCCAATAAGGGTACAATATTCTGGCCACAAGTTCTCGAAAAATAACTCAAGAAAATAACTTTGGGTTTTAGAAACTTAAATCCAATTTTTCAATCTACAACAGATAAATAATGTGAAGAAACTCGTCATCTACTGATATCTCTATCTCCATATTTACCATTAGTAATTTTGTATCATAGGACTTCATTTACCAATTTAGCCTCTGTTTGGTTCCACTTAAAAAAGTGGATTAAAATCTAAGTCAAAAGTCAATAATTAATTTTAACCACACATTTCATGGGACCCTCAAGTTTACAACCACACATTCTATCAACTTTTATCAAAATCTATTAAAATTCTAATTTTTTATCTAAACCAAATAGGGGCTTATTGTCCCCAAATCCCAAGAAAACGAATGAAACAAAAAATAAGAAAGCTGACTTAAATGGTATATTCAAGATTCAGATATTTCAAAAAATCATATAAAATACCAATATTTTGTTATAATAACATTATCAATTGTTTGATATACCAAAAGTGGAATATGTGCAATCTCAGGAAGGCTTCCAAACATAAAAATTGACATAATTGTCATGGAAGACAAGATACAAAACTCTGAATTCAGACACCTAATGCTTCATTCTAAATAAAAGAAGAATATATGTGGCCATTACTGCAAAGCCAACAATAATTTAAACTAGAGTAATTTTGACCAGATACTTTAGGACAGACATAAAGGAGATTGATCCTCACAATTTTGTTATCCTAACATGCAACGTAAGCAAGAGAGATGGGTAAATAACAACGAACTCACACTTGAAAAGGCACCATGAGCATATGCAAGGCCTTCAAGTCGAATGGGAAATTTAACATCACAGGAACCAACTATGTTCTGAATCTTGAAATCCTAGAACCAAAAAGAATTAGTAACTTGATATTTATTAAACTGTAAAAAACTGTCTTCTTTAAAAAAAAAAAATAAGAAGAAGAAGAGAGCAATAAATGCCAATTTGTGTATTCTGCCTGTCACGGGGCGAAATATGGGGACAAATACCTTAAATTTTGCTGGGAAGCCGAGCTTTTGAATAATTCTAGCATACTGCAAATAACATGAAAACGTACAAGAGAATTGCCAAGGAAAAAAATTCACTGAAATGAACAATTTTCCAGTATAATAACATGCAGCAATTTACACCTAATGAAAATATCAATTGAACGCCCCTGATGAATAATTTCGAATCCATGTATAAATGCTAAAGTGTGCCCCTCTTATATATCATACCTTCCGAGCAGCCAATTTTGACTGTTGTTCACTCTTGGCTCCAGTACAAACCTAAAGCAGTGTACTTTTTGTGAGAAAATCATTAATATTACAGATTGAAAAATGGCACAAATTAAAAACGCACCTAAGATATCAGAAGATTAAGCACTCACCATCTTTCCAGAAGCAAATATTAGGGCCGTTGTTTTTGGTTCTCTAATCCTCATAATCACTGCAGCAAAACGCTGAAAACCCACGACATGTAAGATCCACCATACATTGTATTCAAAGAGAAATTAGAGAGAAAAACCCAATGCTAATAAATTTTGTAAACAAAGCTATGCCTGAATTCATTTAGATTCATTGATAATACTTCATACATTATGCTGGGAAATTTTTCACAGGACACATGTATAGCAATAATCACAAGGAACCACTAAGTAAGTCATAGGAAACATGGGTATGTATAGCTCAATTCCTGAAGTCATTAGCCACAAGAGCAGTAAAACATTATCACTTACTCTAGTTAATCATAAATGCTTAGTCACCTAATGTAAACGTTAAAAATCAAAAGAATGTACAAATGAATCTCCAATTTAATTCTCACTCTTGATGTTGGTCATAATTTTATCTGTAGGACAAATAGATATAGACCAAGAATGGAATAATTATTTCACTTGAAAAATTTCAGGCATTAGCTAAGAAAGGTAGCTAACTGAAAGGACAGCAAACCAAGTGGAGAATGGATGAAAGCCATTACCATAATGACAGAAGAGATTGTTATTTGGATCTTGATTGCTTTAACAATATAATACACCAGGAGAAGAACTCTTTTATAATCCAACTATGTCATGCATAATTATGACAAACAAAATATCTCATATAACCATTTTATATATCTTTGAGTCAAAATATGATCCAAAATTTTCAAAGAAAAGGAAAACTCTATAATTATACCTCAGTTCCCCTAATGAGAAGATAACTAAAAAATCACAGAAACAATGAAAGAAGACATATCATGGGAGTAGCATACCTTGGGATTGTATTCTGCATTGCGAGCTTGCAATGCAATAGCTTTTAGATCCAATTTGCAATCCAAATTAACTGTTGACACAATATTTCTGTTTGAAATCGCACTCTATTAGTATCCACATAGAAGAATAAAGTTCTAAGATACACACTGAACTTCTAGAATGAGACGGTTGCATTTGAATAGTTCAGTGCACTCTTTTTTGCAGCATTTTTTTGAAACTCGGGAAAATAAGCGGGGGGGAGCAAACATAGTAATTATCATTCACATCCAGTTATACCAATAAATTCATGTCAAAGGTAGTACCAAATCAGTAAACTAAAAGCTGCCCCCTACAAACTGACACGCGAAAGAGGATTAAGTAACATCCTTAGCATAGAGTAGGGTTACATCCAGATTTTTGCCTAAAAATGAGGAGCACCCCATCCGCAGCTCATTTTGAATGTTTTGTTTGAGTGTACATATATAACTTCAATTCAATTACATGGGTGTGGAAATGTAAATTAAGCAATTATTACTTATCCTGGGATTCATAGCCCAAAATCATTCATTGGAGTAAAAAAAAAGAAATAAGAGAGGAACAGGAATGACAGAAATTTTACTGGAGAGTAGGCACAATTCCAGAAGGGTGCTTGGAAAGATCAACCGGTTGGCTCCCTTCCAACCTCTGAGTATCAGCCATCAGAACTCTTTTATCCTGATCCTCGTCCTCCGAGCAATATATACCACCTATCAAGAATCCCTTTAGAAAAATAATCAGGAGTCCATGACATGTCCAGAAAGAATCACAAAAAATAATTATTTTTCTTCAACCCATTATTTCATTTCGTTTATCTTCCCTGCACTTAATTGTTTCATTTAGGTTGGAGACAAAAAAATTCATTCTTTCGAAGAACTCGTACAATTGAAGGATCTAGGGTTTCCTTATCTTGTTCTGTTTGAAATTTAATTACAGAGATTGAGAAGCAGAGTTGTAGAGGAATACCAAGAGGAACGGAGAATTAAAGCGGCAATAATTTGAAAGGAAGAGTATTTTATACAGATGATGTCGAAATTTATAGAGTTCGTGAACGAGAGGAAGGATAGATCTGTTGCTAATGGATGTGAAGCCGCGTCAAGGGATGATATCAATCTGAGCCCTCTTTTATCCGATGCCCAAACTAACCTCTCTTTCAATTTCAGTCAAAGAGGAGTTAAGGGTAAATTGGTAATAATGTATTTAGTGAGGCATTTGTTTCAATTTTCCCTCTAAGAACGAGCCTCGTTTTATTGCAAGAATTTACTGTGAACAAAAATTTTTTTTTGGGTCAATTAATAATCAAATGGATTGATCCATTTGTGATGTCACTGCTGTAACAAAATGAAAAATTTGAAAATGTGGGTGACATAATGAAATATTTGAATAAAGTCCGTGAAAGAGAAATTTATTTCACAGTAAATTCTCCCTCAACTCCAGTTTGGTTTCATTTTTATTCTTCTATTCATTTTCAACTAAACATTATTCAATAAAATAATATTTTCCATAAAATCAATAATTTTTCCTTCTTTTTCAACCAAACATTCTTCATCAATCTACTAATTCAGAATACATTCTTCCAAAGAGTAATATTATTCATTTCCAGTGGGGATGAAAACACAGTTTACGTGGCGTTAAATGATAAGTGAAATTAAATAGGTCATTTAGTGTGTGTTTGGTAGGGATTTTTTGGGGGAAGAATTGATTTTGAATAGTGATATGATGAGAAATGTGTGGTTGAAAAAGAAGATAAGATTATTGATGTGATAGAAAATATTATTTTATTGAAGAATGTGTGGTTGAAAATGAGAATTGATTTACTGTTGAAAATGAGAATTGGTACCAAACATAGCCTTAATTTTATATTC